>MU191407.1:0-17997 GCA_016904865.1 Pissodes strobi
ACTTATCAATAAATCAACAAATCTAGATTTTTTCCGTAAGAGATAATGTGTTAGACAGAGATGGGGCAGTCTTTTTTGACCTGATTTCACTTATGAGAATATTTGTTACCACTATTGGACAAGTGTGATACATCATTGGTTTTGGGGGACCAGAGGCTTCTAAAAAATTAAATAAAAAATCCAGGTCCGTATTTTAAAAAATGAAGTTGATGATGGAGGCCCGGACACGAAACGTCAGATTTAAAATTTGATATCGTCATCTTATAAAGGAGAAAAAGTGGCAATAATAATGTTAAATTTATTTTATATTATCTCTTGAAATAAAGTCAGGAAAAAATAAAAATTAAATAGCTGATTTTCGGTTTATTACGGATATCTCCGGAAGTAGTCGGAATTTTCTAAATTTCTCAACGGCATATCAATGACCCTTAAATTGCGCAACTTTGCCCCAATTTAAACTTTGCTGTATCTCTTACCTTTTACGAGATCCCCATAGTGAGAAGCGAATTTGTTTCACCCTGTATATATACTTCTGCAAGGCTTTTGACAAGGTCAATCACAATATCTTGATTTCAAAGTTGTCCAATTATGGAATCACAGGAGCTTTAAATAAATAAATAAATATACAACCAATTTATTGCCAACAACATCATACAATATGACAAAACAACGTCACAGATGGGAATACAGTAGCCCTACATGTGAATATACAGTAATATATATTTTGTATAAATTACAAGCTGAGTTATAAATTATTCAATAACTTAAAATTTAAAGTTCAAATTTAAATGAATAAAACATCTTTTGTCTTAAAAATACTTTTGTTTGTTTTTTGAATGAATTTATATTTTGGACCCTTTGCAATTCCATGGGAAGCATGTTAAAGGCCTTAATAGCCCTATACAAGGGACCTCTTTCAAAGAAAGCAGACCTATGCATTGGTATGCTTAAGGTGTTTGTGTTTCTGGTTTGAGTTGTCATAGCCTGAGAGTGGTTTTGAGTAATGGTAGTAAATAAGGTAGGATTTTTTTTTTACAAACAATACTAGAGAAAGGAAATAGAGAGAGGGTACTGTTAAGACAACAAACTATTCGGAAGTATGGCTTGCATGATGTAGTTGGATGCAGACTAAAAACACACCTTAGCATCCTCTTTTGTGCCCTAAAAACATTGATTGCAGTTTTTTCCGATCCCCAGAAAGAACACCATAGCTTATCAATGATTGATTGTATGCTCGATAGATAGAATATTCTAATTGTTTTAAAAAAAAGCTGATCTCTTAACCATCTCAGCAGACCACAACAGCTACTTAGTCGAGTCTCCAGCACATTTATCTGCTTCTCCCAGTCCAGAGAACTGTCCAAATAAACTCCCAAAAATTTGATGTTATCTTCCACTGGTATTGAATTCTTATCAAACCTGACATACAATGACTCTATTTGAGTGGGCAGTTTGGAGAATATTACAAGGCCTGTCTTATCAACATCGAGTTTCAGATCATTATTGAAACACCATAACCTCATCTGCTCAGCAGTCTCGGAACACTCCATAAAGAGGCCACTTAAAGTTGAACTTGTAAGTTGTATTGATGTATCATCAGCATACTGACAAAGTAAGCTGGAGTCGAGGTTGGAGTCAACAGTTTTATTTAACTCATTTACATACATTAAGAAAAGCAGAGGCCCCAAAATAGATCCCTGAGGGACTCCAGTCTCCATCCTAGTTGGATTTGACCAATATTTTTTAGAATCTTGCAAAACACAAACTAGCTGCTCTCTGCCGGACAAATATGACCTCAGAAGTGCCCCACAGACTCCCCTAAGTCCATAATGCTCCACTCGAGTCAGCAATATGCTATGGTTGATGGTGTCGAATGCTTTTGAAAGGTCAAAGTACGTACCCCTGACCTTCTGGCCCTGATCTACTTTTGTTATTATAAACTTAATTGTATTATAAATGGCTAGTTGAGTTGATTTTTCTGGTCTGAATCCATATTGATTATCTACCAAAATATTGTTTTGTTTGATGAAAGCCATCAATCTATTGTACATTGCCCTTTCAAAAACCTTCGAGACTGTTGGAAGAAGTGAAACTGGCCTATAATTATCAATGTTTTGTCGATCCCCTTTTTTGAATAGTGGCACCACTTTTGCTTTTTTTAATGCTGTTGGGTATAAACCAGATTCAAAAGAAAGATTAATTACCTTGGCAAGTGGTTTACTTAGGGGTTTGGCAACATATTTTATAATATACACTGGCACCTTGTCTATGCCTGCTGATAATTTATTAGGCAGATTCATGATTAAATGAAATACTTCTTGAGGGTTGATTGGCGAGAGAAAAATAGTATTTACACATGGTTGGCTATTCAGTGAGGTAGGATTCATGTTTGGAGTTGAGATCAATTGGAATTTGTTGCTGAAGGCAGAAGCTATTTCATTTAGGGTCTCTTAGTCTTAAGACAAAATTTTCATTTGTTTTCAAAAGGATATTATTTTGGCTAGTTAGATTTTTATTAACTTGACAGTTTAAAAGGGTCCGTGCAGATTTTGAATGCTTTTTTGAATTTAGGATTTTATTATCATTTATGGCTTTTTTATAGTTAGATAAGTATTTTTTATAGAGCTTTTTTTCTGTTTTATATTTTTCATACACTATAGCAGAGTTTGTTTGTTTATACCATACATGTAAGTCTTTTATGTAGTTTGAGTAGTTTTTAATCTCCAAGTTAACCCAACTTTAATTTTTATTTTTTATTTTAAATGAACTTACCGGAAAGGCTGCTTCAAAATAAAAGTGAAAAATGTTCATTGTATGTGGACTTTACCATGTTCTCAGACAAGGGATGTTCTCTGTTTCTTGACCAGCCTCTTTTTTTCTGTAGTTGAAAATCTTCATCACTGTTCTTTGGGTCCTCGTTATCACAACTAATTGAAACTGACCCTGCTTTTCCGGCATATGATTTCTCCGGTTAAGCCTCATTCTCGGTTAATAATGGTTTCTCAACTATGTTGGTTTGGTGTGTTGATGTTTGTTCTTTCTGTATCTGTTTGGGAAGAACACTATCTGCACTACCTTCTTTACCCAAGTCCTTATTAGTGTTTGTGGTTGTGTTACGCCCTGTTTGAATTTTGTTGCCATTCATCTTGGAAATATCAATATTTAGGCGTGATGTTTTTGGTTCTGTCCGATTTATGGCTTTATACTGGTCACTGAGTTGTATTCTTGCGTGAAGTAGACGATTATTTTCTTTTAAAATATCGTTTTTGTCAGATGTTTCCTTCACGAGTTTTTTAAGGTAATCTATTTCAATGTGTATCTCTGACCTGTTATTAATATACTGTACTTGTTGTGACTGCACTAACTTGTTCTTAAAAAGCCTAATTTCCTTGATTTTTTTGAAGAATTTCCATTTCTAATTTTTCCGAATTTGAAGTTATGTTGTCACTTACACAACAATCAACACATGTTAATCTGGATTCATCAATAAATTTAACTTTTGCGGTGAAATCTCTTGATGCACACGAAATGTGGTATATTTTTCCACAATAAATGCATATTGCATAACTGGATACTCGCGTTTTGCAGCATTCAAAATACTTTTTAGTATTATCACTTTTCGCGACATCCGTCACCGACGCCATCTTAAAGAACATATGAGAGTTGCGTTGGGATATAAATTTCTTCGCGTTGGGATATCTATTCTTTTCTTTACTTTCCTGGATGGAATTATATATGTTAGATAGAGTGCAGCAAGGCAAAGTTGATGGTCACTTATCTACTAAGTTTATTGCAATATCTGGGTGCCTAGGGATTCAATTTGGGGTCCCTATTATTCCGTTTATTTATCAACGATTTGGAACATTTGCTTTCCTCCAACTTCCTGTTTTTTGCTGATGATTTTAAGTTGTTCTGTCAAATATCATTTGATTATTAAAATTGGAGAATGATGTGACCATATTCTTCGGATGGTGCAACAACATGTCACTGAATATTGATAGATGTTACTTTTTGAGATTCAGTCATTTAAAAACAGTACGCCCTGTGAAGGGTATATCTGTTGTAAAGGATCTTGGTGTATACTTGGATACCAAGCTTATGTTTGCAGCTCACATTGAGATTGTGATTTCTAGAGGTAACATGATGTTAGGTTTTTTCATGAGAACCACTAGGGATTTCAAAAATGTATTTGCCCTAAAAACATTGTATATAGCACTATACTCCAAACATTAATATGGGCTCCAAACATAGTTTGGAGCCCATAACCCAAACTAACCCAAACCCAAAGTAACCCAAACTATGTTTGGAGCCCATATTAACAAGTTCATATAAATACACTTGAGAATGTTCAATTTAAAGTAAAGTAATCTTTATTCATTTCTCAAGCTTACAATAAAATGAAGCCTATCAGACTTGTCAATATGCCTATACAAAAACCTATACTAAAATACTAAGAATACGTACATTCAATTTATAGTGCTAAGTACTCATTTACATCATCTCAATCTTTCGCTAATGTTTGTGTTAGCTAATGGATTTTTTTGTTTTTCATTCTTCAGTGCCTGAAATTGCCGCATTTATGTGCAATTGTTCACAGCACTTTGCATCGATGTAAAAAACGTCGTCACTAAAAACCTTTAAAATGAATTCCTGAATTTTAACATCGACCATCGAAAATATAAAGGGTGGATACTCTTGACGAATTTTGGCAGTTGTTATATGGAAATTTTGCGTAGGACAATCGAGGTTGTCTTGAGTGGAGTTACGCTGGCCGACGCATTACCGCATAACTGTTTTAAATGGGTTACATTTGTATTATATGTGATGCCACCTGTGTTTTTAAACATCGTCCTACAGTCGGCAAGCTGTTTGGAATTCTCTGCGACTCATGTCAACAGGTTTTTTGTAAGATATGCGCCAATTTAACAACCACAGAGGCGGATGCAGTTGCAGTTGCGCTGACAACAAGGATGCTCATATTTTTCTATCCAGCATGTATAAATAAGCTGAAACAGCTCTCAATAATGCCCTTTAAAAACTATGATGGGATTGAGGTTGAACACGATAATAAACAGGAACTGGCTGTGTAAGCTGCAACCTGAACTTGTTAATCTGCCCAATGAAATTCAGGATGGACTCAACATTAGGGCTAATGTGGATACAGGGCTTATTTCCCCTGTATATATTGCAGATCCTGACATAGATAATGGACCAGAAATATTGCATGCTCAAAATAAATATAAGAAATTAATAGATGAAGACGAAGGTATCATTGCTGAATTGAAAGATGAAATTATGCAGATAAATGTAAGCAGACTACACTAACACTTCAAGCTGAGGTATAATAGATCTAAGAACAATGAATGGAAATATGGTTGATGCAATTAGAATGCTCGAAAATGATAATAATCTATTATTACGCTATTTGTGTCTTTCTAATGGGCGCCCTTCACTCCAGCTTAAAAGGAACTGGGAGTGAATAATCTCAAATCGAAAGAAACATTTTAATTTTGAGAATTTAAAATTGAATGAATTTACGTATGTCAATGCGTAGGCTAAAACGAGTTGTCGTCGAGCATATAAAATAGGCCCTAGCTCAAATGTCATACAGTAGGGGTGGGTTGATTTATTTAAGGCGCCCCGGGCTTGTAGACAGCACAAGTGAGAAATACCCCAAAGTTAAAATATGGAACTCGTTTTAGCTTAAGCTTCACTACAAAATAAAAGAATACCGAAAAAAAATTGTTATTTTTTTCTATCATGAAAACCGATCGATAAAACAACAAAAATAAGTTAGAAGATTAGATCAGATAAAGATGCCGGCAATTTATCAGTATTAATAATGGAAAAATAATTACCCAAAAATTAATCAACAATCAAAATCGGTAATAAGCAAGTACCCAAATTAACCGAAAAAAATCTAGAGTCGTTGAGAAGCAAACACTCAAATATTAATCAAAAATAACTAAAGTTAGTGATAAACAAATACTCGAATATTAATCAGAAGCAAATCAAGAACGTTTCAATTATTGAGCTCAAATAATAAACAATCAGACACTTACTTCAGCGAACCTTTCCTTTGGAATCTTAATTAAGAGTTAATTAAATAAACAAGGTAATTAGACAAACAAAGGATCGGTTTTATTACTGTTAAATGAAATATCACAGCCGATCATAAAAATAAGGAGTAAAGATGAGAAAATCACCAGTAATTCTAGCAGATAAATTTTATGGTAATATCTATATTTCAACGAGAAATAGTAGGCTTTACTTGGTGAAATAAATCACACGCTTAATCTAAACGAACTCCGAAATATTCAATTGTAATTAATGATGATCGCTTTAAGCCTTAATAAAAAAAAACAACCTCAGTAAAATATGACGAAGGCCAGCGATGCTGCAATTTTCTCGTTATGGGTAAGTTCAAATAGCTCGAGTAATTACTTAATTAAAGACTAATTCACGGACGTCGAATCATGATTCGTTACAGGGTCGTATTACTAACTAACTATGTCTATCTGAGTATCAGTTAAGATACGTTGGTAACCGCCGCAAAAACAATATGCCAAAAAAAAACCTAATTAGACCTGGCGTTATTGTAGCAACCAATCAATTACAGACCTTAACGTATGTCAACTTAAGTACAAGTAATCCCCGGTCAAGTTACCGGTAGGACAAGGATAATGAACCGTTTGTTTGAATATAAAAGAAAGTATCAAAGGCCACAATAAAAATTAAGAATCACGCAAAGTCTACTAGGCCATATCGACAATAGTAGTTATCTGATCTACGGGTATTCAACGTAAGCCAGAAATCGTGAAAAATTGAGAATAATAATAAAACTAGTTCGGCCTACAACGTCAGTCAATTAAAAGTTCAAAAATTTAATTGAACTTAATCAGGCGTCTTCGGCTAGATAAAATTGGCCCAATATTCAAAGTTCATTTAAAAGAAAATAAGAATAAAATAAATGGTACCTTAATTAAGGAGAAACAGTTAAAAAGTTAATCTTTGTTCGAAAACAAAGCCAGAAGATAATAATTATAGTTCGTAAGTTAATTACCCGCAATTGCCACAAAATATATATAGGAAAAAAACAGAAATTGCTCACTTGGCCGATGCGTAACTCCTGAGGCAGCTTCCAGAAGAGAACTGCTTACCGTAGAAGGAAAACTTCCTTGACAGGCGAAGAACTGCAAGACTCTATAGGTAGTACCGCTAGCCAAGGAACACCCTGTGGCTAACGATGCTCGTCGATAGCAATGAACTCGGCGGTAGCGATGGGCCCGACGGTAGGAATAGACTCAGCGGTAGGAATAGACCCAACGGGAGGAATAGCCCCAACGGTAGGAGTAGCACCAACGGTAGGACCCTGTAAAACAACACATATTCAAGGTTCCACACGTAACTCTTAATTGACGAGCATTATAATCAACCATCAAGGAAAAAGAGAGATCAGAATTTAAAAAAAAAACAATAATTTACCTGTGTAAGAGTAGCGAGTTGCTTATCGCTAGACACCTTTACAGGTGGGCGAAAGGGCCTCTGTAAGAGAGTAAAAAGGAAATTAAAAATGCGCCCACGTTCAACAAAATGCAAAAAAACTCAACTCACCTCGCTAAAGCAGCATTCAAATCCCACAAAGGGCAGTTTCAGGTTTCAGACACCAACACTTAAGAAAAGAAGAGGCATAAATATAGACTGAAACTGTTAAAAATTACCCGGTTGGAAAATCCCTTTAAAGGTAAAATCAAAAATTGGTTCCAACCAGTGTCCAAAATAACTGCTTGATTCACAAAGGTCGACGTAGAGAGTGACGCCAGGAGAGTGGAAACTCGAAAAGCAGAGTATCCCAACTTTGAACAGCTCGCTCCACCAATGAATGCATGGCACGACAAGTCACATGGTCCTCTTAATAATTCATCCAAGGGAATTAGACAATGGAAACCTGGGATTTCGATGTATAGGCATCTACCAAAAAAAAAAACTACTCAGAGTAGCCAAAAGGGCATTGTCATTAAGCCACTTCAACTAATAGAATGTCTTAATTATTACGAGGCAATTAAGTAACTGTGCACGATGCCTAACTCGACAACCAATCCGAAAATAGTATGTACTATGAAAGCCGGAAATCCTAAAATGCCACCGACTTTACTTTCGGAGTCCTCACGCGCCAAATTCAATTTATTCGAAATCGTACTTTGTTTAGCAACGCATATTTTATTTTATTGTCTCGATTAAGATATCATCGAAACGAAGCCGGCCAGAATCTATGAGGGTTTTTCACTAGTAAATACCAATGCGCTCGAATCCATATGAATGGTGACGAATTCTAAGGTTCGCTTCGATATACGATAGCCAAAACGGCCCCTGACACTATATCAAATTGAGCTGGAAAAACTGCAATAAAATGTAAATAAGTCTTTTGGTTTCGAATCACACCCAGAACAAGGAATAAGAAATGGCGATGGATTGAAAAATATTGTCCAGGGAACCTCAGCTGAGAGACATGAAGCATACCAGAGTGGCATGTTCTAAGATAGAGGTATCAAACGAATATAGGAAAATTCTTGTACTGTGTGATGATTATGGAAAAATATTGGTAAGTCTGTCTTAAGGACACAGGTGACAATTATAAAGTTCTATCAATATATAAGCCAGGTGCATCACTTGAACATGTTATTGAACACATGGGGGAGCTAGTGAAAGATTTTTATTCTATGGATCATGTATTTGTTATTGCTGGATCTAATAATTTCATGAAGGTTCCTTCTTTTAAGTTTCTACATTCTAGGATAAAGACTATTCAGAGTGTTAATGTTACATTTGTAGAGGTGCCATGTGGTTTCAACAAAAAACTGAACAATTTAAAGTTTAAATTTAATAAAAAAACTTAAAGAATTCATATACAAACTGGATGGGATAGTGTCTGGTGAACTAGATGTTATGCCAAATACAAAAAATATTGATTTGGTTGATACGATTGTTAATGAAATTATGTGCTGTGTGGGAGGAGGAGTTCTCTTGTGCACGTGTACACAACTTGAAGCTGGGAAATATACACTGTTTGATGGAGACATGGAGGCTGTATGTGTCAAGATTACGTTAAAGGATAGTTTCCTATTTATAGCTGTTATATATGTACCGCCAAGGACCAGTATTGAGGTGCACAGTCATGTCTATGAGTGTTGACAAATTACAGGGGCAGCAGTTTTTGTTGATTGGAGATTTTAATATAGCCGGGTATAATGACTCAATTAGGAGTAGTGGATTGACAAATTGCTTTGTAGCAGAACTTAATAATTTTTTAGCGTTACATGACTGTGTACAATATAATATGATTCTGAATGACTTTAGTTCAATTCTAGATTTAGTCATAACGAACATACCGACCCTTCATGTTGTTAAGCGCAATTTAGATTTGCTTAAGCCAGATAAATATCATCCAACGTGCTCTTACATTTAAAAAGCAATATACAAGAAAAGAATGTAGTTCGGTGCATTCTTGATGTATTTTACAGGAACTTGTATGAAATTTTTGACAAATGTATTTCTATAACTACGCATAGTAAAGAAAAGTATCCGATCTGGTATTCCAAAAGAATAATATCTTGTATAAAAACCAAAGAAATATATAGACAAAAATTTAAAAAGTCAGGTTTGACTTTCTGGAAGACTCTTATTAGTGCTGAACATAAAAAGTACATTGATAGTATTAAAAATGAGTTAAGGTCAAACCCAAAAATGTTTTGGGCTTTCATAAAAAGTCATAAAATGTTGACATTCCCGTAAATATGACATATTGTAGTAATTCAATTGAATCAAATAGAATATCTGAAGGTTTTGCTGAATATTTTAAAACGGTATATATTCCTTCAGAAAATTGTTCAATTAACTCCAATGGCTGGGGTGACTTTTGCTGTGATGAAATATATTTGGATGAAGTGCAAAATGCAATATTGTTGTTAAAAGCTAATAGTTCAATTGGTCCAGACTGTGCCCCTGCATACATTGTAAAGGGTTGTTCTGAGGTATTCTTGAAACGACTGCAGTTTATTTTAAATCTATGTTTAAAATTTGCTTTCGAACTATGTGGAAGCTTGGTAAAGTAATACCAATACATAAAGCGGGTGGTAGTCGTTGTATCGAAAACTATAGGTAGGTAACAATTGGTTCAACTCTCTCGAAGGTCTTTGAATTAGGTATATGTAGCAGAATTTTCAGTAAGTCTCAACTCTGTATCACACACTATCATTCTTTCCTAGAAGGAACACAGTGACTAACCTTCTGGACTTCTCACAGTTTGTTCATGATGCTTTTGCACAGGGTAAACAGGTCAATGTTGTGTATGCAGACCTGGAGAAGGCCTACGATAGAGTGTGATTCTCAACTAGTTAAGGTGTTAATGGAGAGTGATATAGATGATAATATAAAAATAATTACTTCCTTTGCTAGTGACAGACGGATGTATGTAGAGATTAAAGGTCAAAAATTGAGTGTTCAGGGGTCTCACAAGGTTCAAATCTAGGGCCCCTGCTCTTTTTACTCTTAATTAATAGAATAAGTGGATTTTTTTGGTAATGTGTGTTGTTCAATATATGCAGATGATTTCAAGTTGTATACAAAGGTTAGTGGTGAAAAGGAATGCAGTGAGCTGCAGGGGTCATTAAATAATGTTGTTGCATGGTGTAACTCCCACAAGTTAAATCTAAATGTGTGTAGTATAACATACCCGGGCCTGTTCAACATAGTTGAATGAGATAAGTTGTGCTTTATCTTTATATTGCCAATGACCGTCAAAAGAGATTTAAAAAAAAAATAGATTAAAAAGAAGACCAATCCCTACGTTGTGTTATTATTATATCTTGCACAATTTTACTTACTCCGAATGCGTCCGACGGTAACAAAATTATGGAAATTTGAGGGAAAGGTGCGTCATGTAAATTAAACCACAGATTCCTAATACACCTAATTTATTAAAGTAAATGTGCCATATTATTAGAGAAAAGCGTGTTGGTCTCAGCCTGGAATTCACGATGGGAAAGAGTACGGCAGAGAAATCCTCGATCTAAATTCTTAAACCGAATTATGCTGTATAACCTTTATTAGTATAATAATTAATTAAATTACTGTCTCCCGTACCACAATTCGTAGTTCTACACTTGTAACAATACATTTAAAACTGAAGGGGTTGTTGTTAGTTAGCCAGACGCCGCTGGCAGGTACTGAGGTCCTGGAATACGGAGGCTACTCAGCTATTTAGTTGCAATTTGGGCCAGTACCTCTAGAACGCTCATTACATTTATAATTAGGATATTCTCCCGTCAGGGTAGGAAATGGTTAGTAGATTCAGCAAGGCCCTTGCGTACACTCTCAGTCATTCTAATATTAAAATCTTAGCACGAAAATACAGCAAATAATTCATTTTCGGTTTTTATTTAAAGCAGTGTTGTTCACAGCATAAAACGATTTCATTAAAGATGTACACATGTTATGCCATCAAATATGAGCTATCCATGAGAATAAAAGAAATACTTGTGCAAATTATGTTAATAACAATATTAAAAATTTCATTTTGCTGGCCTGTAAGGGCATGTTAAAACACAGAAGCAAAACAATTCACCAAAATAAACCGTACACTGTGCCGGCTTTTGACTATATATCTTCGTTCTCGAGCGATACGCTTTCGGATCTCCTCCAAAAAACCTCGCAAAACGCTTCAATTTATGACTTGTTTTTCTCTTTTTCTTTCTTTACATGTATGCAGGGTGTCCCAAAACCGAATGTATAAGGTCTAATGAAATAATATTTTAAATAGGCGGGTTACCGCATGTGAAAAAGTGCTCAGTTATGTCGTACACTTATAATAAGACGTTAATAGAATACCATTATTTCATTAAAGAAGCAATATTAGGGACATAAAATATTGTGAAGGATGCTTGGCTTTGTAATTAGATTTAGCAGCAATTTTAATAATATTGACACAAATGTAACACTATATAAGGCATTTGTTTTGGCAAAATTAGAATATGCAAGTGTAATTTGGTCTTCAATGTATGCAAATAAAATCAACCGACTGGAAAATATTCAGCGCAAATGTTTAAAGTACCTCCATTATAAAAAGTTTGGCTTTTACCAGACTAGGGGTTGTGATCATCAACAATTTCTGAATGTGTTTGAATTTGACAGCCTTAATATTAGACGTATAAGAATCAGTTTAGTCTTGCTAATAAAAATAATAGTAGGTATTGTTGATTGCAAAAATGTTCTTGCCTTACTTCCATTTCGCATAAGTGGATTGGTCAATACCCGATGTCAGGATTTTTTAATTTACAAATACCCAGTACTAACTGTATAGAATGAGTGGCTTGGCAAATAAATATTTGAAAAATGTAGATATTTTAGCCTCTAGGAGAATAAATGTTAACAAACTAGTAATAAGTAATGTTATATAATGTAAATGTTATAGGCACTTAATTTGTATGTTTATATACCTACTGTTTCTGTAACTGGATGCTTTGTATCTGTTGTTATTTGATGATAAATAAATAAATAAATCATGAAAAACTTGGTGGTCTACCTAGAAATTATACAAAGTAATCTTAAAAGAATCATGATCACCAAAAATTTGCAGTAATTTATTATATAAAATAATTCCCTGAAATGTTGGTGAAGTTTTGACCAAAGCTCAGGCAAGAATATGAAAAATGTAAGTGACTTTGAGTCCTCGTGTTATAATTATGTATGTCTGAAAAAACAATTATAAAGTATGCAAAATATAAATTTCTACTTAATGGTATAGATCTTAACAAGGTCCAGACTACGTCTTACCAAAGACAATACTACTAAGTATTGTCTTTGGTCTTACCTAGATTTAGCTCCCCTTGCTCGTAGAAGGATTTACTATCTCATGAGTTTAGCTTTTAATGTTCTTAACAATATTGTTAAGAGTCGTGAATGTCTGGAAGCCTTTCATATTCATGTACCTTGTTACACGATCCGTAACCCACCTCTTTTGCATATACGAAATTGTCGCACTTCGTACTTATTATATAGCCCCGTTAACAGAATTTCTGCTGGTGTTAATGAGTGTTACCAAGAAACGGTGCCTGAGAGCAGGTTCAAAATGAGTCCTAAAAAACTATCTTGAGCTCGTTTTTGTTAAACTTGTATCTGTTGTTAATACGTTGAATAAATAAATAAATGAATTTTCCTCTAGCGAGCAAGCAGCAAAGGTGATGATAGAGCTCTTGGGGACCTACACGGACAAAACTGCGTCACATGCAAGAGAAGACGCTATTCGTTGCATTACTTCAGCAATTGCCGATCCCAAAACATTCCTCTTGGATCCTCTTTTGTCCCTGAAGCCAGTGCATATTTTGAAAGGTCAACTCATTCATGATCTATTGAATATATTTGTCAATGAAAATTTGGCTGCTTATGTGAAATTTTACCAGGAACATAAGGAATTTGTAACCAATCAAGGGTTAAACCATGATCACAATTTGCGTAAAATGAGACTGTTAAGTTTTATGCAGTTAGCTGAGACAACCCCAGAGATTTCATTTGACACAATAGAACACGAATTGCAAATTAAAAGAGATGAAGTTGAAGCATTCATTATTGAAGGTAAGCATTTCTTAAAGGGATAGCTTAGATTCCCAAAAATACATCTGATTAACAAAGATGTCATTGAAAACTCCTATGCATATATCTGGTCAAATTAGATTTACTTATCGAGTATTTTTCAAAAATTTAAAGTGTTTTTTTTTTTAAAGATTTTTACTTATTGTGACAATGTTTGCTAAATATAAATTTTTAATCATATATGAGTTTTATAATTTTAATTATTGGGTTAAGTCTGTACTCTACAACCTGTAGCCAAATGGGCTTGCCCCATAAATTGTGAAATAAATAAATACATTTATTATGAAATATTAAGATCGCACTTGTATTTTGTGTGCTCCAACTGAAAAATATCTTATAACTATTTTATTTTAGTGTTAAAGACAAAATTGGTAAGTGCCCGCATGGACCAATTAGTCAAGAAAGTATATGTCTCCAGTACGATGCATAGGACATTTGGGAGAAGTCAGTGGCAACAGTTAAGAGACCTGCTACAGGCATGGAAGAATAATGCTGCAGTCATCCAAGATGGAATGAAATCCGTAACTGCTGCGCAGGTAGAGTTAATGCAGCAAAAACCTCAAGCTGTTTAATAGCAAGTTGTAAATATCAAAAGTAAAATATATGTCTAATTTCGTCATATTTTTTATTGCCTGTTATAGAGATTGATATTTATTGGTAATAACACACAAAGTATTTTACAGGACCAAAAATTAATTACGTTGCATGTGGTTATAAAATTACCTCGAAAATCTCACTATCATTGATGCTATAAAAAAAATTGTTAGGAAAGTTTTGATGACTCGTATAAATGTCTCAATGCTGAGCATTCTTACACCAAAAGGCAACTTATATAGTCTAATGGCGTTACAGTTTGATCTGCTTTGGCACCTTCTCAATCTGCAGT
This sequence comes from Pissodes strobi, assembly GCA_016904865.1. Taxonomy (NCBI): domain Eukaryota; kingdom Metazoa; phylum Arthropoda; class Insecta; order Coleoptera; family Curculionidae; genus Pissodes; species Pissodes strobi. The sequence goes on from MU191407.1 coordinate 14,534, forward strand.
AAGCAGTCGTCAGATTATCCCTGGCATGATTCAAATGTTCATACACGTGCTTGTGTACCATGAACTGGCCTTCATTATTCCTCACATACACAACACTTTCCAACATGTATGCTGCTAGGAAAGTTAGGATGTCCAGATCAAGAAAACTACACCTGCAGTCCTCGCGGTAATCAGCCACACGTGCTCCTTACAGACCTTCTTGCAGGCTTAACTCTCCATCCCCGGCTTAACTATCGATCCCCCAGCGCCTCGTAAGCGGACAACAACATCGCTCCAGAAACACACCCCACTAGCTTTCAGGCAGTGCAGAAATACAGAACTACTCAGTCTTCCACACACAGGTTCTCCAGGTACATCTCACTTAAGCTTTAGGCCGAAATGGGCACCTAAGAATTTCACAGAGTGGATTCTGCCATTCCTCGATGTCACGTAGGGGAAAAGCATTTTCTGGGTTTTATCTCCATTCAGAACTCCATTCGATGCAAACCAGTTGCTTGCTAGTAAGTGCGCCCGTCTTACGACATCCTCCATTCGCTCAACGTGCAAAGGAAGTGTGCAAAAAGACCTCAACATATACAGGGTGTTTCCTAAGTAAGTACAAAAAAAATAAGAGCATATTCGTGAGCCAACTAAATCCCGGCCCGTCCAACGATTGATTGTTGAGGCATCATCAAATTCGACCCCTTGTCAAGAATCGTAAATTTACTATTCTTGACCCTTTGTATATTTAGGAAATCACCCATTTTATATCATGCGCACCTGAAGAGGGTCCTACTCCTTTTCGAACAGAGTCAATTATATACTGAATTAAAAATTCATCATTTAAAAAAACAAATGTAATATCACGAAAAAAATAGGTTATATCAATAATTACCTGATTTTAAACGCATAAATATGTCAAGGTGTGCTTTTATTGAGAATTATCCGTAATTAGCCCGGTATATTCCATTTTGTTAATTATAAGTTTTAAGGAAAATAGTTACAAAATCCCCACAGCTGTTGATTCCCCACATTTTGGGGAATTCCCCACAGATTGGCAACCCTGCTCGGCCCGTCCAACGATCGATTCCTGTAAGCGAAAGATAGGCGAGTTCGACGACGACGTGGAAGGTGGAAAAAAAAGATAAAATATGAGGCATGTTCATTTGGTCTGCTCGCACTACTCTAAGCGGCTTGGAGCAGGTGATCGATGTTCATTTGGCTCAAGCAGTTGATATTTTTTTGTTCACTTGGGATGGAGCACTGTGGTCGAGATCAATTTAGATCATGCTCTACTTGCACCTAGTCTGGAGGTGAAGCAGTTAGAGCAAAAGCAGGAAGATGACAGAAAATCAACAAAAACAGCGGAATATAAAATAATAATTTAACCCCATTTTTTTAATTTTGAAAGGCTGAAAGGCAGAATAATGCTTGCGAGGTAGACTAGAGTTTAGAGCTAGCGTTTGTTTGTTTCCATCCCGGAAGTCTTATATATTTCGCATGGCCCCCCGCTCGCTACGGACACGGTCGCTTTTCTAGTAAAGTGAGCGTGCGCTGCGGGGACTCAAGAAAAGGGTTACCTAACCAAAACTAACTCAAGACGTACCCAAAAATCTAGAAAAAAAAATTTTGAAACGTAACGTGTAACCAATCTGGAAGTGTCTCTCCAGCTCTTGCTAAGCCCGGACAGGGGTCTCATTGGATGAATGCTATCCAGCGAAGCCCACCCACATATACGTAATATATATGCCCACCCATAACAGAACGAACAAAATAAGAAATAACCTTGAAAAAAAACTGACGGTATTTGAACCAGAGTCGCCGAAGTGAAGGCTAACCATTCAGAACCCTAGACCATCAGCGGACTTGCAAACAACTGGTTGCATTGCGAAGGCATAGAAGTCCGGAGAGTGCCGGGAGGCGATATTTCATATACTAGTGCACTTGTAAAGGTATGCGGTTTAAAGACCTGCAATTGGCAGGAATATGGCCCTCCGCTCGCTCCAGGGCTCAAGAAAAAGAAACTAACTAAGCCATACCCAAGAAAAAACTGTTTACTTAAGAAAAGCGTGTGCGCATATCAGAAGTGAGTCTTCTTAAACTTAAACGCCCTAGCATATCGTAACCGATTTGGTTTAAGAGTTTTTTTTTTTAATTTACCACTCAGCAACAAGGGAAGGCCTAAATGAAAAAAAAATATTCTTCATAAAACTTTCGCTTATGTCTTGACAAGGTAATGGAGCAAACCTCATATTTTTATCTTGTAAACTAACAGAGATATCACAATAATTAAACGCCCTAGCCTTATACATATCTTAACGGATTTGGTTAAAAAGTAGTTTTTTTTTAATAAAACACTAAGGCCTAATGCCTTTGCTTTTTGTGGACTGGTTTCGTGAATTTTGTGCATTAAATCCATATAGACTTAGTTATATGCGTATGCTTAAATCCTAGTTCGACTCTGTCCACGGCCCAGCTGGCCGTATAATTATGACATTTCTAACTAATAATGTGCGTGCTAGAAATATGAGAAGAGAATACATGAAAAAATAGAATTTGGCTTCACTAACATCAAAGATGGCGGCTTAGAGTTGTATAACTGATTCGGTGACGGTATAAACTGTGGTTTCACTTCAAAAAACCAAAACAGACGGTATTTGAACCCGAGTCGCCGAAGTGAAGGCTAACCATGCAGACCCTTTAGGCCTGTTCATTTGGTCTGCTCTCACTACTCTAAGCGGCTTGGAGCAGATGATCGATGCTCATTTGGCTCGAGCAGCTGATATTTTTTTGTTCGCTTGGGATGGGGCACTGTGCTTGGAATCAGTTAGATCATGCTCTACTTGCACCTAGTCTGGAGGTGGAGCAGTTAGAGCAAAAGCAGAAAGATGACAGATAATCAACAAAAACCGCGGAATATAAAAAAATAATATAACCTCACTTTTTAAATTTTGAAAGGCTGAAAGGCATCGTGGTCTTTTTTAAGAAAAATATCCCCATATATAAAATATTCTATTCACGTGCTGTCTTAGCAAAAAGCGCGTTCATTTGGGGTTGCAAGCTAGGAAGTCGTCCGAGCAGGAGATATCTGCTTGGAGTGCAGTTATGGCATTTTGTGTTCTGCTCCAAGCTGATTTCTTTGATTTTCCGAGCAGGTTGAGCAAAGCCAAATGAACAGGCCTGTACCATGTGCTGATCTACAAACCAAACAACTGGTTCAAAATATCCCCTATTTTGTGCAACTGGTTGCATCACGAAGACATGGCGTCACCTCCCGTAGCTAGCCAATCACGTGCCTCTTATTCACAAGTGCACCAGGGTCTGAAATCTCGTTGCCAGCAGTAGGGTGCCGGGATCCAGGAACATACAAACGCTAGCTATAGACTCTAATGCGAAGTAGTCACTTGAAATTATTTGCATAAATCAACAAAAGTCGTATTTTCGATATTCCGGTAGTTAGTACTCCAACCGATGTATACCAAAAT
>MU191407.1:18007-35898 GCA_016904865.1 Pissodes strobi
AATAACTAAGTATCAATTAAAGTATACCAAAAACTCCGTCATCGTTTACTGTGATAACGCCAATGATTTGCATACGTCGAAACGCACCCTGGAACAAGAAAGGACAGAGTTCCATACTTATGCCGAGTCAGAGGAGAAATCTAGACCGTTTGTCCTACGCGGCTTAGACGGGGATATCAAGGCACAGGACATCTCAGAAGCTTTGCGTGACGAATACAATATAATTCCCAGAAACATTTACGAAATGCGTAAAAGGAGAACACCAATGTTTCTAGTGATTATCGGAACCGATTATACATTAAGACGCCTTAATAACGAGATAAGAACTCTAATGTGCGTTAGAGTAACATGGGAAGCTAGACGTTCCGGAAAAGCGGTCTTGCAGTGTAAAAACTGCCAACAATACGGCCACGCCAAGTCATACTGTAGCAGGAAGACCGCTTGCAGCTAATGTGCGGGGTCGCACGACGTTACGCAATGTTTACAGGACTTTATTAAATGTGTTAATTGCGGCGGCCCCCACCGAGCCATCGACGAGGATTGCCCTGTCTATATTTATAAGCTAAATATAATCGAAGCGATAGCGGCTAAGACAAGGCAACCCAAGCAAACCTTTAAACCAGCGCAGCGCCACCGCCGGCAAACCCGGCCTGGAGAGACAGAGACAACCGAGCTACTAGAACAGCAGACGGTCCACGGGGCCAAGGCCTAATCAATGGCCAGCGCACCGAAGAGTTTAGCAGACAGTTTCCACCCCTGCGAGCTAGAAACACTCAACGCGTAACCGAAGAATCCCAAGATCAAACTAGAAAAAGCAACAATGTACAGGTTAGTGGCTCTGCACGGGTTAGCTCGAATCATAACTTAAACAATGTAAATATCGCTAATACCATGACAAACCTAAATAATGTAGTTATTAAAATCAACAATTTAGTCAATCTCGACCAGCTTTTTCTGGCCCTGGACTTTTATTCAAACATGCTTGAAGCGTGTCGGGGTGACAAAGCAGAAATCCTGCAAGCCTCGATACGCTTTTTCTCGTTTGAATATGCGAGATTCGATATATAATGCTAATTGTTGCCAGTTGGAATTGTAACAGCATCAGGCCCAAAATGGGCGAGTTCCGTAATTTTATGCAAACCTCCAATTTTCAGATTGTTTTTCTCAACGAAACGTATTTAGTTCCTAATTTTACATTTGAGATTAGGAGCTACAATATCGAGAGATTTGATAGGCCCGATCGACCCGGAGGAGGCGTGGCCTGCCTCATACACAGGTCACTTCGCTACCGGCGAGTATATAACATACGCTCTGCCATAGACATGTTAGTATCGAACTAGAGAGCGGCCTGCGTGTGTGTGGCTGCTATGCCTCTCCGGCTCTCCGCCTCACGGCAAACGATATCCTTGCTCTTCTCCCGCAAAACAGGGTATCCCTGCTAATTGGCGATCTCAACGCCACTCACGTTGACTGGGGCGGCACAACCAACGGCAGGGGTAGACTACTTAAGGGTATTGTCGAAAATAATCTGGAAATATCCTACCATAGAACTCCAAATCCTACCTATCTTCGCAATGACTCGTTCCTGGATGTTGCTATTACTCGGGGAGCGATAAGAACCACTCAGTTACAGGAATTAAATACCCTAAACTCGTATCACCTTCCGATCAAGATTGGCCTGTACTGTAGGGTACCTACGTCGAGCGACACCGCCGTTTCGTACAGGAATCTTGATTGGAGAGTGTTCCGGGCTAGGTTAAGCGAGTTAACTGTTGTTCCTAGGCAAATAGAGACAATCCAGGAGCTTGAGAATGAAGTTGAAAAGCTTACAACTAACATCCAGCGCATCCGTGATGCCATGTGCCCTAGGGTAACCATCCACCCTAAGACAGAAACCCTCCCTGAACCTATCCTTGAACTTATAACCTTTAGAAACCGATTTCGACGCAGATGGCAGAGAAACCGGACACAAATGGGATCCGCTCGCATCAATGCGCTGACGGAGGAAATAAGGGTTAAAATCCGGGAGTATAGGAGCCAAGTATGGCTGGACTACATCAATTCTGTCAGCAGGGATGACGGCTCGCTGTGGAAGCTCGCCAGGCGTGCCCCGGAGGTAGTACGCGAATCCCATCGAATAAATATCGTGGTCTTGATATCGTTAACGATCTGGGAAAAGCGGAGGCCTTCGCCGATTATCTGGGGGGCGTCTGCAGTGAGTCGCCTGATACCCTTCCTGAGCAGGCACAATATAGTTCTGCTGTTAACGTTTTTAAACAGCAGAAGTACCCCATCCCTCCGTCAGTGTATGATAAGTTGATAGTCACTCCGGCGGATATCCGCAAAGCTCTCAGTCGTTTGCCGAGAAATAAAGCTCCCGGCCCGGACAATATTCCGAACTTAGTGCTGAAAAACTTGCCTAAAAAATCAGTTATCCATCTTATGCATATAATTAACGCGGTAATCAGGCTGCAGCATTTCCCGAAATCCTGGAAAGCAGCGTGCGTCATACATATCCCTAAACCAGGGAGAGATCTCGCATTACCTTCGTCATACTGGCCGATCTCTCTGCTGAACACCCTCGGGAAGGTAGCTGAAAGGCTAATCTTGCCGGGGATCAGTAGGGAGGTCGATCGGCTTAACATCTTGCCCCCTAAACAGTTCGGTTTTCGCGGCCGGCACGGCACCGTCATGTTGGCCGCGAAAATCGCAACCAACGTTTACGAAAGTTTCAGTGCGAGACAATCAGTGGCATTACTGCTATTGGACATCGAGAAGGCGTTCGACAGGGTGTGGCACGCGGGGTTACTGTATAAACTTCTAGCGAAGCACAACCTTCCGCTTCACATAGTATCCCTAATCGCGTCGTACCTTACCGAACGCACTTTCGTTGCAAAAGTAGATAAACACACTTCTGCGAGCAGGAGACTCCTCGCAGGGGTGCCACAGGGCACAGTATGGTCGCCGCGCTGTTCAATCTTTATATTGCAGATATTCCGTCTCATCCCGAAACCAATAAAGCCCTATTTGCCGACGATACGGCAATTTACTCCTCGCATCCTATAGCGGAAGTGGCGAAGTCAAGATTAAGCGAGCACATGAACGTGTTTGTTCACTACTACGAGAGGTGGAAGATCTCCCTTAATGCGAACAAAACAGATCTCATAGTGATCACACGCAAACGAAGGGATATAGATGTTACACCTCTCGTAATAGGCAACACACCTACCAACCACCCAAAACACCACACCAAACTCAGGCACTAACACTAAAAACACCAACGCTCAAAACAACAACATCTTTACACTGCTGACTATGTCCAAGGAGGAGATAAAGGCAAAAATCAACACTATCACCACATTAATTCAGAACAATCCGACATTGAGATTATTCGCTAATCTCAATGGCTAATACACCAACACACTTGTTCTTGATCAGTTGGAACGCGAATTCCCTCTATCCCAAGAGATACGAATTCGCGGAATATCTGGTTGAGAATAATATAGACATAGCACTCATGCAAGAAACTTACCTACGCCCACATACGCATTTACACGTTCAAAACTACGCAATTTATAGAAATGATAGACCAGACCGCAGAGGAGGCGGTACGGCCATTTTTATAAAAAAAACAGCATCACACAGGGCACAATACGCTCACCACAATCTGATATACTAGAGGTAACCTGTGTCAAAGTCAGTCTAACTGACGGAGATATGGTGATACACTCGCTATACAGACCACCACAAAATAAACTCACTCATACAGAAATAGAGAAACTTTTCAATTACACACACCCGGTCCTAGCAGTCGGGGACTTCAACGCCAAACACAGGTCCTGGGGATGTAGAACCACGACTCAAAATAGTACTATGTTACTCAGGACCGCAGAAACACTACATTACTCAATACTCGCTCCCACTGAACCCACACACTTTCGCGGCGAAGCAGCCGACATATTAGACATCGCCATCACACACATCCCACACAACGTTGTAATAGACAATCTGGAGGATTTATCTGCCTCAGATCATTCTCCGATTGGCATTACAATAAACAACATACACGAGAACGCACGAGCACATACACAAACATTCATTCAATGGAACACCTTCAAAAAACACTTAAGAGACAACATACAACATTATACCGCACATAAAATCTAAGGCAGAGCTAGACAACCATGTCATAAGCTTCACCGAAGAGATACAAACAGCACTAAACACAGCAAAGAAGACAGTACACACAAGACAAAGCAGGGCCGTTCTCTATACCCCTGCCGCCTTTGCGCAAGTCGAAAATGCCGCCCCTATATTTTAAAGAAGCTAAGTTTTTTTAACAAATATTTTTTATTAAATAAGCACTAATATTTAACATGCAGCATCGTAAAAACAAAATACAAGCCTTAATAATAATTATAATCAGAAAATATGTAAGTAAATAAAAACTTAATACTAATAATATTCACAATAAAAAATATAAAAGTAACACAAACGAAAAACAAAATACATACACAACAAAACCTTTGCACTTTATCTAAGCATGAACCAAATTGCAGTTTGCAGTAAGAAAAAAAAAATCCACAATAAGTTTTTACTCCATAAATATTTCTCTGGCTTTTGTTGTTGCGTACTCGTCAATGAGATGCGAGTAACCTAAATTTTCACAGGTATAATTTTCAATGGCTATTATTACTTAAGTTTTTGAGCGGTTCCTGTGGCATGATAGATCTTTGATAATTTTTACTATTTTTTATTTGGGAAATGAAGGCTCTCCAGATGAAACTGTTATTGGCAAAGTTAAAAATATTCGAAAAGTTACAACTAAGTGTGTGAAATATTTCAACTTGGTGACGATGTTGACTGAACTGGTTCAATTTTTAAGAGTTTTTCCAGACATTTGCCTAATGTTCTTCTTGTTGTAATTTATTTTTTTGGTTTTGTCTTGCTTTCGGACATCTGAAAATAAAGACTAATAGAATTTATTATAGTTGTTAATGTGAATGAAAAAAATTAAATAAAAATTAACAACATATACCTGTAAAAAATATAAACTACCACTTATACTGTAAGTAATGAATAAGCTTAGGCGAATATAAACGAAAAATTATATGTATTAGAACGTACAGTGTTTTCACTTATATTTTGAGAGATAGGCAAATCTTTTTATATAAAAGTTGCATGGTTTTTCTCTATTATTTTTTAAACATATCAATAAAAACACATGATCATCGCGAAGTTAAGAAAAATGAACATCTTCACTTTTTTTACAAGAAACACCCTGTATATTACTCCAATTTTGGACTCTCTAGAGAAATCTAAACACATTTTGTGTATACCTATTATCCTGTTTACGAAATATTGACACTTGAAAGTCGGTCATTTTGGTAGCTTAACAGGCTCTAAAATCTAAACGGCACGAGATCAAAGAAAACGGTTTGCACATTCCTGCCTTAGCTTTTCAAAAACTATGGAATGATAGTAACTTCGACTTTAACCCGGGGATAAAATTAACCGGAACTTATAAAACTCCGGTTAAATTCAGTTACTGTCTTTCGATAGCTTATGAAAACCTAAGATAGGAATGTGCAAGCCGTTTTCTGTGATCTAACGTCTCATTTTTCGTAAATTATTTGCGTGCACTTGATTTAGAGCCTGTCAAACTGTGATAATGATCGACTTTCAACTATCAATATTTCGTAAACAGCTAAAGATAGGTATAGGATATTCTACACGAAATGTGTTTAGATTTCTCTATAGAGTTCAAAAATGTAGTAATATACAGGGTGTTCGATTTAAAAAATGTGAAGTTGGTATTTTTTTTAACTTTACGATGCTCATTTCTTTTTACTGATATGTGCAAAAGATAATAGAGTAAAACCATACAACTTTTATATAAAACGTTTTTGCCTTTTATTAATCTCTGTAGGTGGGAGTCAAAATATAAATGAAAACCCCTACGTCTCTTATACGATACCTCCTAATCCTACTGTTTTCATTTCGAAATGTCTATTTTATCTCAGACCTAAAATTCAAAGAGATCCATTTTTCAAAGTGTGTTATAATATCTGGTTATTAAATGTACTCAAAAATACTTACCTTTTATCTTTCGACAAAAAAAATAATGTGTTAATCACTCAATTGTAGAAAATACATCGAAACAACTGACACTTCTTTAGTCACAGTTTATTACGCTTTTACTATTTTACAAGTAAGAATGAGTTAACTGAAAAGGTAAAAAATTGAAAATATATTTTACTTTTTCTACGGGCTGCCTGCGGCCGCCCCTAAGCTTCGCCGCCTTTGTGCCCGCACAACGTGTACACCCCTAAGAACGGCCCTGAGACAAAGCAACCCATATCCACTTCCTGAAAACATAAAACAAAACATACGACTAAGAAACAGACTAAAAAGACGAGCCAAACTAACAGGCAACGCAGAACTCAACAGACAAGGAAACAGACTAACAAACACAATAAAAACAGACGTTAAAAACCACAAAAACAACAAGTGGACAGAATACCTGACAACACTAAACATACAAAACAACTCTCTATGGAGAATAGCTAAAACCATGCAGCACAAAGGCAAGATGATATATCCGGCGATCCATGGCTTGAGGGGAATGGCGTACTCTAGCGAAGACAAGGCTGAGGCCTTTGCCAATTCGCTGGAGTCGCAATTCACCTTGGGAGATGGAGCGCAGGATATTGATCACGAAGAGGCCATAGAGAGATCATACAGACCAATCAACGAACTCCCATAAGACGAAACTCAACAAACGGACAGACAAGAAGTTGTGCAACCGAGTGTGCAACTAATTGCGCAACTCAACCCAAAAAAGGCCCCAGGTCTAGACAACATACAAAACAAAGCACTTAAAAACCTACCAGACGTTATACGAAAACTAACATACATAATAAACTAAACACTGCAACTAAATCACTTTCCATCTTGTTGGAAAAAAGCAAAGATTATACTCATACCAAAACCAAGCAAGAATCTAACATTCCCACAACACTGAACGCCTCATTCTAAACAGACTAAATACCCACGTTACAGCACACAATCTAATCCCAGATGAACAATTTGGGTTTAGAAAAAACCATAGCACTGAACTCCAGCTTGCCAGACTCGTCGAGGATGCGACTAGAGGAGTACAAAGGCGGGTATCGACCGCAGTTGTAGCCCTCGACATGGAAAAAGCCTTCGTTAAAGTGTGGCATGAGGGACTCATTCACAAACTATATACACAACACAACCTGCCATTACCCTTAACACAACTTGCCTCTTTTTTAAAACGAAGAGCATTCGTCACACAAATAAACACAGAACTATCAACCACTAGACACATGGAAGCTGGCGTTCCTCAGGGCTCCCCGCTTTCCCCAACACTATATTCACTATACACATCAGATGTACCCAGACACCCACACACAAAGCTCTCAATATATGCAGATGACGTCTGCATATATTCAACACTCAAAAATATAACAAGACTCAAATTACACGTTTAACGACACTTAGATGCCATAGACGATTGGGCAGAAACTTGGAACATTAAAATCAATAACGACAAAACTCAGGCAATGCTCATTAGCAGTTCACGTAGATTACCTGCAAATCTAAATCTTGGAAACACCGAATTAAGGTGGAATAACACTCTAAAATATCTAGGAATAACCCTAGACAGAAGACTCTCATTTAACCAACATATTCAATACAAAATTAACATAGGCATTGCAGCAAAGCAAGCTTTCTATCCTTTAATCAACAGATCTAGCTCAATATCAATCAAAAATAAACTACTTATTTACAACCAAGTTATCAAGCCCAAAGTCCTATATGGTGCCATTGCGTACACACACACACAAGCAAGACAAACAAGAAAAAACTACAAACTTTCCAAAACAAAACACTGAGACAAATTTCAAACGCACCATGGTATATACGCAACACCAACATACACGCAGACCTAAAAGTCGAAACAATTCACGAACACCTAATAAACAGACACGCTAGATTCTTGGAACAAGTACGCACCCACACAAATCCGCTAATTACATCACTTTTTGACGGGGAAGACCGGCCGGGAAGAGCAAAGCTAAAAAGCCTACGAGATCCACCAATAGACACACAATAAACACACAAAAATTACAAATAAAAATTATATAAAAATCATAAAAATAAAAAACCACCAAAAATAATACTAACACTTACTAACCCATAAAAAACTGTAGTTAAACACTACAGAAAAAAAAAACCCAAAAATAATTAACCCACTAACTCACGCCTCCTAACATCACAACACACATCTCATAACATGACATCACACATTCCATAACATCACAACACATTACTGCATCCTGCCTGGAGTCAGTCAACGAGAAGAACAACAGAAGGCCAACACGCCAAAGAAGAACGATGCAAAGGTGACGTGCAGTCACTAGCATCATGAGAGATGGTGAATTTTTAGTGGGTATGCCTTTAATGGAGAGCCCCACACTACCCTTAACCGAGGGTGTGAATAAGGGAGCATTTTTATACCTTAACAAAAAAAAATACATTCACACTTGACTTCCAACCACGGAAACATCCGTGTCTCCGCAGCCTGATCCGCGTATTAGGTCTATGTTGTACATAATGTGGTGTCATTTTATCCCATAGGAGACCATAGAGAGAGAACATTGAAACAAGGTTTTTCTCATGTTTTCCTTGTATAATTTCTTGGTAACTAAACAACAGACTGCAAAAAGTAGTATAATCAATATAGCTGCGGCCAACAACTTATCTGTAGCGACTTTCTAGGGAATACCCAGGGAAAGATCGAGCTACCCGTAGCACTGCTACACCTAACTTATGAATAGGGTAACATTAGCCCGCTAAGGGCGTCGTGTCCTGTTGGCCACAGTGTTGACCGAACAACGCCAGGCACAACAACAGGCCCTAGTTTAACTAGCACTAAGGCGTACTCATATATTAGGACATGCTGTTATATAATTGTTAATAATTAAATAAATGTATGATGATGATGATGATGATGGCTACCCTGACCATCTGCTGACTTGCAAACAACTAGTTGCATCGCGAAGACATGCGTCACCTCACGCAGCTAGCCAATCACGCACCTCTCATTCTCAACTGCACTATGAACTGAAATCTCGCGGCCGGGGTTCAATCGGTGGGTTCAATGCCTGTCGGTTTTTTTATTTTTTTAAAGGTTATGTTTGTAAAAAGTATTTTTTCTTCATTACCTTTTGGGCATACCTACGGAGGGAACCTAACCCTATAGGCCTCCGTAGGCATGCCTTGGGTTAGTTTTGGTTAGTTCCTGTTGCTTGAACCCATATATTTAGTAGTATTAAATATATGCTTGAGTCCCCGTAGCGATCAGAGGATCATGCGTGAAGTGAAATAATACATTGGGCCTATTAGGTGCCGCGCTAGGTCTAGCTCCAAGTAAAGTTTCTTTGTATCATGACGGAGCGCATGTCCTAATTCAAGAAAAAGCTTTAAAAAATGTTTTTTCGAACTGAAGTCACCAGGCGGCAGACCTCACATAGCACTTAACGATCATTCATGCAAACCACTGGATAATCTAGCATTTAAACTTAATTCTGTGGGACACCGACTGCATTATGCTGCATTTGTTTTATTTTTAAAGATCCTTGCTAGTCGTACCGCCTGTCTTGTCCTGGACTGCGCTCGCATCACAATATTTAGTTTCACATTTGTACTTTTTCCTCACTTCATGCAATTCCCTCTACACGCTTCGCTCGCTCCGGGACGCAACCAAGCAAAACTAAACCAAGCGTGCCCAAATTCAAGAAAAAGAAACGTTGAACAAACATAACCTTAAAAAGCATGTTTTGCCGCTGGAATCGAACCCAGGCCGCCGTGCGAGATTTCAGTTCATAGTGCACTAGTGAATGAGAGGCGCGTGATTGGCTAGCTACGTGAGGTGACGCATGTCTTCGCGATGCAACCAGTTGAGCCGTTTTTTCTTGTTAATACGGTTTAAACTGGTTTGAAAACATTGTATTTTCTTGTCAAATAGTGACGTTACGGTTGCTTTTTGTTGAACCGCATTCAAAAACAATCTGGACATGCATTTAAACCATTTCACCATCTTTCTCTTTTGACCGTGTCGTTGTCATATGTCATGTACGTCCGAAATCTGGGTTTGTTGTTATTAAATATGGGTTATGTTTTGTCGTATTTTAGTAAATATAAAAATATATGTAAATAAATTGGTTATTTAATAACTATACGCTATTGTTAATTTATGAGTAATGAAAAACTAAAATTAGAAATGGAAGGTATATAGTTCAAATTCAAATTGATGATTATTTGTTTACTATCCCTAGATGTAGAAACGGCTAATCAATTGGAAAATGGTAATTTAAATTTTTTACCTAGGCAAATAGCATAATGGCCTACATATTATTGTATTTGAAAAAAAATAAAAACATCCAGGGCTTAGATATTTTGTATATAAACAAGCGATAAAGGCAAATGATTATTTTGATTAAGTAGCAGCGGAAGTAATGCTGTTACTTTGTTCATCGTGGCTTTATAATAAAATCAAACCGAAATTTAAATACAAACAGATCCTAAATAAAAATTAAAATAAACAATATGAGAGGACAGATGACAGATGGCATGACATGACGCTCCGGTTTAAAACAAGACATTTTCTTGGCAGCCCAAATGATGACGTTGCGTTTTAAATGCAGTTCAAATACATTGTAGAATACGGTTAACAAGAAAAAACGACTTTGTAAGTCAGCAGATGGTCTAGAGGTCTGCATGGTTGGCCTTCACTTCGGTGACCCGGGTTCAAATCCCCTCAGTTTTGTTTTTTTTTTAAGTAAACAGTTTTTCTCTTGATTTTTGGGTTTTTCTTGGGTATGGCTTGGGTTAGCACTTGGTTAGATTAATTTTCTTGAGCCCCGGAGCGAGCGGAGGGACATATACTTGCCAATCGCTTGTCTTTAAAGCGCATGCGTTCACAAGTGCACTACGAACTGAAATATCGTGGCCTCCATATTAGAAGCAGACCATTTATTACCACTGGGCCATTGAGGCCCACTGAAAGCGATTCCCTGGACCATAAAAACATCTATGTGTCAGAAATATGTGTGTGTAAACCAAATATATTATATATTTGTTGTAAACAATAAGTTTGTTCTAGCAGCGATTTCAAACGGTTTCAATCCGTCCGGAGTTTGCGCATAACGATATAAGCGTCGCTTATATCGTTATGCGCAAACTCCGGACGGTTTGAAACCGTTTGAAATCGCTGCTAGAACAAACCTATTGTCATAGGCGCGCAGCCCAGGACCAGGCGGTGGCACCGGCTAGAAACTCGGTATTGGCGCGTTCTGATTGGCTCCATACATCAGGAACAGCGTTGCCAACTTAACGGATTTTCCGTCAGATCTAGCGGATTAGGGTTACCACGAAACGGGAGAAACGATGTGATTCTAAAATAGCTAAGATATAATAAGATAATATTTTTTTATGAAAAAAAAATTAAAATCAAACTAAGTTACAAATTTACACTTGTATAAAAAAAAAACAAAATTTATATTTATGATACATGCTATTTTAATTTGTTCTTAAAACTGCTGGTAGCAATCTGGCAATGTCAAGCGACGAGCGGGACTTCCCCGGATTGATTCCCAGATCCTAATTGGTTGGACCCCCCTTAATATTTATCTATGGTCTATGGGTTGGACGGTCAGGGTCAGGGCAGAGATACTCTTTGGTCCTTCTAGCCCTGCTTAATCACGGTCTCGTAGCCGCAGTATTTTTTTTTAATGTATTATCTATCATAGATAAAAGAATATGTATTTAAAAAAATCTTATCTATGGAGTAATCATGATATTGTATCATGTGGAGTAATCATATAACACGTTACTGATTACTGAAGTGAAACTTCTGCCGAGTAACGAACGTCTCAGTTTTAATATGAACATCCTGTAGAGGAATTCAAACATCCTAATTATATTGGTCTTGGTCACTTTCATCCCATGTAATATATTTTCTATGCTTTCATCACTCTAAATGCGAAAAGTAAATTGTGTGATCCTTTAGACAGAGTTTTTCATTTATATTATTAATTTCTACTTGAATTTTAAACAATCTGTGGGGCGTCCTGAAATTGTTGAAAATATACAGTGTGTCCAAAAAAGTATGTAACTTTTTTATTATTGGTTACTCAGAAAATTTTATTCTTGATAAAAGTTGGTGCTTGCCCTAAAATAGTAAATGAGTATTTCAAATTTTCCGTACTGCTTTTAGTGCGGGCGCAAATGTCATTTTTCCGAAATCGCGTCAAGAGTAAAGTACCTTAATTTATAAAGATACAGCAAAATGTTATAAGGCAAAGTTCTTCCAAATTAAAAAAGTTATTTAAATATGATATTTGAGTTAAGTACATCAACTTTTAATTTTTCTTTTTTTTTCTCGATTTTTTCGATACCGACTCGAGCGCCATCTAGTGCAGATGGCGTTGACTCGAGCGATTGCAATCGCGCTATGTCTTCGTGATGCAAACGATTTACACCATGACCCTGGTGGTCGAGAGGTCTAGATTGTTAGGGCTAAACTCGGCAGCGGCAGCTATCGGCGCTGGCGGCTCGAGTTCAAACCCCGTTGCTTTGTTTTTATTTATTGTTAAGGTTAAGTTCCTAAACAGTTTTTTTCTTGATTTTGGGTATGTCTTGGGATAGCACCTGGCTAGTTTCCTTTTCTTGAGCCCCCGTAGCGAGCGCAGCGAGCGGAGGGCCATGCGAAGAGTGTTATTACTTATTGTAATACGTGCCCGTACTTTGGATGCATTTTTTACGAAATATTTTGCTTTATTTAACTAAAAACCAGGATATATTTAACAAAAGCCGTATTATAGTGGATATACAACAGCTTGCATGGGTTTCCGCGAATACATTCACAAAGAATCGCCCTTCTTTGTGAATACATTCCACGCAAGGCCACCTATGTAGTATAGGTAGCCTTTAGTATCGAAAATTTGGTCGAGTCGTAAAATTAAGACTGTCGCGAGACGCTCATTCAATCATCAAAATGAGGTTAGTTGCTAGATAGCCCTCCATCCTCCATAACAAAGACAAAGAAACGATTACAAAAGAAAGGACCGATTGAATTAATTTATTATTATTACGCATGTGTGGAAATCGGAGATTCTTCTTTATCATTTTTATTTTAATTTGTCTTAAAAATCACAATCTGAAAAGTTCTGTAGTTTTTAATATTTTACATACCTAAATGTTATTATCAGTTGTGTTAAATGCAACATTGAGTATAAAGGCATTTTACCGAGAAAACTAACAACCTTGTGAATACATTACAACATAAAAACAACAGGTGAATATTTACAGTAATTAAAAGATTTGTTGTTCGGTTCGGCAATTAGGCAAATTGCCAAATAATAGTAAATAGTTTGTGTAAATTAAACTTTAAATGTCCTAGCGTATATAATATACAACACTTCTACGCACTATTTTCACGCACTCACGTCCCACGCATTCTCTCGCTTTTTTATTGAGTTTGCCCGGCTGGAGATAATACCAAAATTTATTGTTGTCCTGTGTATGGTTTTCATGTAGGTGAGGTTTTTGTGTACTTTTATAAATCTAATATAATTGCATATTTTTTAAACACATTACATATGTAGGTTTCACCAAGCGTGAGTTTCTAAAAGTGGTATGTAAATTTCATAAAATTATTGTTTTAGTGTCCCTCTCCCTACCTTCCAAGTTTTAGTAATGTTTTCTTGTAATTGCCTAAATATCAGAATAGAAATTGAGACAAATGAAAAAGTTACCAAAGAGGTGCTCGATCTCACAAAACAAGAAGAGGCTGAAACATTCTTCAATCAAGTAAATACATTTTATGGTATAAGTGCACAAAAATATTTATTGAGAATTTTTGTAATGGTGTGTTTTGAAATGAAATTTATCAGTAACTACAGAAAATTGTTAAACCAAATTTATTTATTTTAATTTGTAGGATCTATGGTATGTAGGAAAATTGCTAAATATTAACAAAGTGCATCCTGGGCTAATTCGGTCAAAACAAGTAGGTTTATGGACTATAACCTATTGTTTAAATTGTGAAGTCCAAACTCATGCCATTCATAAAGATAAGGGTGCTACATATGTATTAGTCCATTCTAAATTATTGGTATGTAAGTTTATGTATAATCATTGATTATTGGCATTGTTATCTAACTTTTTTGAGTACCTATATTACATATTAAATAATGTCAAGTAGGATATAAACCCTACATTTTTCTTATGCCTTGACTGGTTTTCTTCATTGGACCTTAGTTTTGACATGATTCTGTAAAGTTTCATTGGATTTCTATGTACATACCTAATTTTATAGGCTGGCAGTATAGGAATACATTGACAACAGGATTTTATGCATTGATCTTTGTCATATTTCAACAAGATTTCCTGGTATATTTTGAAAGTCAGTATTGGCATAAATATTGTACCCCCATTGTAACTTATATAGATTTGCCAGTATTTTAATGCATTATTTTAAAATTGTGAGGGAAAGTAATTTTGATAGGTTTGGCATATAAAAGTTTACAAGCAATGTTGAAATTTGGCACTACTATTATTAGCATTACTTAGATGTAGAAAATGTTTAATAACTCAACTTTCATTTTAGAATCAAGAGGCTATAAATGATATTAAATCAAGTGATTTGGTTTCAACAATATTTCATATAATTGTTAACCCCAACTCTATTGAACCTGATAATTCTGACTTAGCTACATGTAAGTTTTTACTATTTTGTATTGTATTGGTGATAATTAATAAGTAAAGTAAAGTAAAGTAAAGTAAAGTAAATATATTACATGCATTACAAAATTTTTGTTTGCACAAGTCAGTTTAAAATGGTCTAAAACCAATTATATCCTAAGGAATTTTAAAAACATTTCATGATAAAATTAATTAAGACTAAGATTAAATATTCCTGAAGGTACCCAATTGGGTCACAAATATAATTAAAATAACCTAACTAAACACAGTGAAACACAAAATGAAACAAGTAAAATTGAAACAAACAAAATTGACACTATTTAAAACCTATATAGGCAGGGGTGCGGCCATATACTCTGATATGCTATAAAATGCACAATCCAGCAGATAGTTTTTCACAACAGACTTGAACTTTATCAGATTCAGACTCTTGGTGGTCGTATTAAGCTTATTATATGCATTAAGCAGAAGAGAATTATTTTTTGAAACTTGCAGACGGAGCAACTTGGGCCTTAGTTGGTTTGCACCTCTGGTGTTGTGTTCATGAATGTCTGCATTCATTGAAAAGTTTCCCTTGTTACCATGAATCTCCACCAGAGACTTATATATAAACAAACTTGGTAGAGTTAAAAGTCTATAAACAACGAATAGAGGTTTACAATGGTCCCTGAAACCTGCCCCAGCAATAATTCGAACTGCTCGCTTTTGCTGACGAAGAGCTCTAACAGCATTACCAGAATTTCCCCAGAGTAAAATGCCATATGATAGATGACTGTAGAAAAACGCATAGTAGGCAGTAAGCAAAGTTGGTTCATCTACAAAGTGTTTTAGCCTCCTAAGAAGAAATATATTTGTGGACAGTTTTCGACAGAGTTGGTCTATGTGCAGGTGCCAATTTAGTTTGTCATCGATAGTTATGCCCAATAACTTGACGGAGTCGTCAGAGAGTATACGAGGATTTGAAGAAATAATGAGCTTTTGATTTTTTTGCGCGTTCATGCTAAGTTTATTTAGATTAAACCACTCCTTTGCCTTCTCTAGTAGTGCAGTCATTTTGGTGTTTAATAATTGGAGACTTGAGGCTTTTGAGATCAAGGTTGTATCATCTGCAAAAAGTATGCAGAGAATTAGCCCAAGGAAGTATGATAAGTCATTAATATATAGTATGAATAGGAGAGGTCCCAGAATTGACCCTTGCGGGACACCATATGACACTCTCTGGGGGCCTGACATATCACAGCCATGGCCTACAAATTGTAATCTGTCAGACAGATATGACTCCAGAAACCTCAGTGCTGTGCCCCTAAACCCATAATGTTGCAACTTAAACAGAAGCCTCCGGTGGTCAACACAGTCGAAGGCCTTGCTGAGGTCACACAGCGTAATACCTGCAATTTCACCCTCTTCAAAGCCCTCCACTATGCTGCCCACCAGCTGGACTCTTTTCGTCCCTTTGAAGAGGTTTTTTTTAATGGGAAACATTCGTGAATACCGTCTTTATATACATTGATTAAAAACGCAGATAACCATTCACCAGAACTGCAACTGTAAAACTTTGTTAAGTCTGTGGCTTGGAGCACCTCAAGCAATCTATTCAAGCCCCCACCTGTAATGTACCTCTTATAAGCCCTGCACTCACCATTTGGTAATAGGGATTTACTTATTGAAAAAGAAAAATTAAAATCAATACCATAGTGGTCAGAAAGACATGGATCCAAAACACTTGCTTGCACACCGTCACCAGTGATATTTGTTATTATGTTGTCAATTATGTTGTCAATGCATGTGCCAGCGGAGCTACATACTCTTGTATAAATATTGTATAAATATCTAGCTAAATCATACACACTTTGTGTAACATTGTAATAGGCAATGTGAGATATGACTTATTTTTATTCTATTCAAACTATTTCCCGCTTCCGAAAATGCCACATAAAATGGTAAAAAACAAAAAGTTTAAAATCATTCTCAGCCGGTTGTAATTTAATGATGTTAATTAACATATTTATTATATTTATTTACTTTATAAAGAGTGTATCAAAGAACAACAGTTGATTTTAGACATGAAATAAGACAATTTGTTATATGAAGTATGTCTTTAATAAAAGTGTGTGCTTGTTAATGAGATGAAAGGTGTTCAATCTCAAAAATACATTTTTGTGTTTAGCAATTAATGCTGTACCAAATTCAAAATTTAGTAAATTAGGGGGCTGAGAAATACATATTGTAATCCGCTAATGTTAGCATCACATTAATTTAATTATTTGCATGCTTCAGATTTGATATTGACAATCACAAAAATAAAATACAAAAAGGCAAATAGATGACAGGTACAGGGTGGCTGGAATTCGAGTCTATGTATGGAGATACCTGGAAAAAATCAAAATTTTGAAAAATAGTTTTTTTTTCTGGGTTTATTTAAAAACGGATTTCAAATTGAATTTGCATTGCCACTTTTTCACTCTATTCAATGGTGGTATCCAGCTTGGAATCTGATGTTTATTATTATTTTATTTAACTACCAAACACACTACATTAGTTGAATTACTGAAGCCTGTCAAAACAGTTAAAACTATAGACTATAGATGATATAGGAACCAAACAATTGTACGAAAACTAGCGAAACTCCGAAGAACGATCTATAAGCTTCATATTTGATAGTATTTAACAATTTATATTAAAGTTTATGGGGAAAAATCTATTTAAGTAATCCATGATTCAATTAATTGGTTCGTTCCTTCCAACATCAGTTCGATAGGGTCCCAGGAAAAATGATTCAAGCTGTCTTGTAGGTCGTGCTGGGACGCGAAATCTAATCAGGTCCAAAAGTTCGGGACAGTCTATCAAGTTATTGATGATTCTATGCCCAAATGACATGTTCAGTTTAATTCTTCACGTCTCCATTGAATCAATGCCGAGTATATTGAGGTGATCATTGTAAAGTATATTTGATTTGTCCATGTTTAATTTAAAAAGAAAAAAGTACACAAACTTGGACTACACCCTCTCAATCCGCTTGACATGGCTCTGGCACAGGGGCGTCCATAAGACACAACAATGCTCAAGGTGGCTCCTGACCAATGCACAGTATATTG
>JAEQML010055489.1:0-35897 GCA_016904865.1 Pissodes strobi
ATTTCGCTACTAGTGTCTACAGTAGTGGGGAGAGAACAGCTCCTTGAGGGCACCCTTTCACTGTGCTGACGGTTGTTGACGATCCGTTTATTTCTGCTATTACGAAGCGGTGCTTTAGCATTGTTTCTGTCCATCTTATGACTGGGAGCTCAACTTCCCACTCTTGAAGTGCTCTTCGAATTGACTGATGTGAGGTATTATCAAATGCTCCCTCTAGGTATGTCAATGAACGCAGCAAGAGCAATTTCTTTACATTTGATTGTCTTTTCTGTGTCTTTAACTAGACAGTGCAGTGCACTTAATGTGGATTTGGCTGCTTGGTTGGCGGATTGCCTAGGATGGAGCGGTGTTCTCACTAGAGTTTCGCTTCTTAAGTATAAGTATGTATTGATCGATTACTTTCACCACTGTTTTGAGAAGAAAGGAGGTTAGGCTGATGGGACGGTATGATTTTGCTTCGTCCTCCGTGCGTAGCCGCTCTTGGGTATAAATATCACATTTGCCTCCCTCCAAGCTAGTGAGTGGTATATGTCCTCGGATAAGGCTAACTTTGAAGATTTTCTGTAGGTGTACCTTCAGGATATCATAGCCTGTCTGAAGCAGGGCAGGGAAGATCCCGTCTTTGCCGGGGGGTTTGTTCTTGTTGTGTTTGTTGCAATTTTGTTCCATGGTTAGTGAAGATTTTTTCCTGCTAGTCTTTTGTACCTCCTGTTCGGGCTCCGGAACCCTTCGTTGTGAGGATTAGTCTGGTTCTGGATATCTTTCACGACTTGTGATCCAGGGGAGTGAGTCTGTAATAGTACCTCTAAACTTTCCTTATGATCGTTGCAGCATTCTCAGTTTGGCTTTTTTAATAGGCCAATACCGTTTGAATGATTTTTTGCTCGTCTATGCCCTCGCAGAATTGCCTCCATGATCTCCTTTTAGATTCCCCAAGTTCTTTGTTGTACTCTGCGAGGGCTGATATCCGAGTGGTACGAATCAAGTTTATAGGCTTACCAATAGCGGTATACTGTTTGCGAGATTTATTCTAATAGATATAACAAATATCTTTGTTGTGGCTTATCCAATTTAAGAGCGTCATATCAACCCCTTTTTGGTACTTCCCATGACTTCTGCAAAGGGAAAGAATTTTTTCAAAATTAAATATAATTCTTTAGGCCTAGTAATAAATCAAGTTCACTATCCATCAGTAAGGAAAATAAAATAGGTATAGTAACTGAACTCTAGGCGAAATGTATGTCTGTTCCTTATATCTCTCTTAACAAGAACCGATCGTTGAATGGACCGAGGTTTAGTGTATGGCATGTTCTATCATTCGGGTCAGTTAATTTGCATGAAACGTATATTATATAGTATCCTCTACATTCACATCAGCGAATTTGCATAAAATAACATTATTTTAATGAGTTATGCACCGTATACGTAATACATTGTGTAGGCTATTCTTCGTTTCGGTTTGTTCTAAGGCCGATAGTCATCACCTTTGAAGTGGTTATTACGTTCTAATGTTCTTAGTGTAAGTTTTTCCAGTATACATCATCATCAAACAGCCGTTCGCGTCCACTGCTGGACATAGGCCTCCCTTAGTGTTTGCCATCTCTTTCGCTCTTGTGCGTCCTGTATCCAGTTTCCCCGGATTCTTTTTATGTCATCAGTCCATCTTGTTGCTGCTCTGCCTCTATTTCTATTAGTGATGGGTAAATACCCGGTAAATACCTTGGGTTTTTACCCGGGTATTTACCCAAATTGGGTATTTGTATTGGTTTTTTGAAGAAAAAATTCGTTTTTGATAGAAACTTTATTTTTATTTTATACTATATTATTTTATATAATCTAAATCATACTTATTACTGTTGACTTATTAGTTACATTATTACATCTTAAATCAGTCACATAAGTTAAGTCACTCGTCACTTCCACTAGGCATTGAACACTATATAACCAACTTCATTTTCACCTTTACATTTATTTTCTTGCAGTAATTTTCAATTGTGAACAAGATACGTTATTTTCCCAGCTCTATAGTATTTGTTAAACGATTGCGTTTTTGTTTGTCGTGGATCAAACTGAAAGTACTGAATGACTTTCAGTTGCTGCAGATTTAACTGAAACTGATAATATACGTACAGCAACTTCTGAAATCCGGCCGAATACCTTATTTCCACCATAATTGGAGACACTGATCCTGGAGAAACCCATACAGGTTGTGTACCTCATAGGCTATCTTTTGCCATGTAACTGGCCAACTGAAGCAATAATAATCAGATTTTCAGCGACTTTGTGCATAAAATTCATTGCATCTACATGTTCTTCTGCAGTTAAATGGCAACCCTGATTTGCGGGATCCAACAATTCAGAAACGAAATGAATTGGTACTAAATCCATAATTTCCTTCCTATAATTTTCTGCAAAGTAGTTTTTCTCGACCTTTGTTAGTGGAAATTGTGGTGAAAGGGTAGGATTTTTCTGCAAATCGTTAAAAGCAGGATACACTTTATGAATTAGACATTCATTGTTTTAAAATGTGATCAAAATTATAATTGGTTGTAAAATTAATATTAGTTTTTCAACTCGAACTCAAAAAATATTGTCATCAAAAATTCGGGATTTTAATTAATTTTGTTAATAGTCTGTGGCCTGCTGGCTGCTTTCCTGCTAGTGTTTACAATGTGTTCTTGCAAGTAAAAAGCCTTTGTAGCGTCAAGAAAAGTTCCCCAACGGGTTTTCACTGGCATTTTTAAACCAACTTTAATATTTTTCTTGCGGTTAATCCTAGTGAATATCGCATTTAAAATGTATTTTTTTAGACATTTGACTATCTCTGTGCAGCTGTTAAAGAATGTTTGTGATGGTTCCTGTCTTTCGCCGCAAAGTAACCTTGGAAGCTTCACTGATTTCTATGGGCTTCGTGCCTCCACTCCAAAATATGTTTTGACCATCTTCCGTCTGTTGTTCGTACCAAATGTCAAGCCCAGTTCCACTTCAAGATTGCAACTCTTTCTCTGACGTCAGTCACACCCATTCTATGCTGTATACTCGCGTTGGGTATCCTGTCTTTCAGAGGCAGCCCCAGCATTGACCGCTCAATTGATATCGGAGCAACTTGCAGCTTGTGTGCCGTTCTTCTGGTAAGCGTCAGCGTTCTGCCCCATAGGTTAGTACTGGCAGTATACATTGGATATGTGTTTTTCCATTTGAGACCTATAGGAATGTCTGATTTAAAAACATCCTTAAGTCTACCAAATGCCGCCCACGCAAACCCTATTTCTCCTGTTCAGCTCGCACGTCTGATTATCTCGGCCAATCCTGAGCTCGTGTCCCCAATATTTATATGAGGCTATTTGCCCGATGCTCCTACCGTCAACTGAGATGTTATCGCCCAAGACAAGGTTGGTCATAAATTGCGTCTTCGCAAAATTTAATTTTAGTCCGACCTCTTTGCACACTTCTTGAAGGCTCTCCAGCATAGTCTGTGCCTGGTCAGCGTATTATGAATTCATACCGCGCTGCAACACTCCAATGTGTTAAAATACAGGAGGAATTAAATGAACCATTTTTGTCAAGATAGTTTAAAAATCTTACCGTGCGCCAGCACAGAAATCACGTAGGGATTTATGAACGCGTATTATGAATTCATACTGCGCTGCAACACTCAAATGTGTTAAAATATAGGAAAGCAAAATATTTCACTTTTCGCATGGCCCTCCGCTCGCTACGGGGGCTCAAGAAAAGGAAACTAAGCAGGTGTTAACCCAAGACATACCTAAAATCAAGAAAAAAAAAACAGAAAAGGTAACTAACCCCCAAGACATACCCAAAATAATAAAAAAAAAAACTGTTTAGAAGCTTAACCTTAAAAAAAGTTAAAAAAGCAACGGGGTTTGAACCCGGGCCGCCGATTTCAGACCTAACCATCTAGACCTCTAGACCGCGAGGGCTCTTGCTGCAAATTGGTTGCATCGCGAAGACATCTAATTCCTCCTGTGTTGCAGCGCAGTATGAATTCATAATCAAATGCTTATAAATTCCTCCTGAACTTCAACACATAATTCGCGTATAGTTTAAAACCCCACAAGATCGTTATGATATTCAATTTTGCTACTACGCTTCAGCACAATGACCGTGCTGTCACATAGTAGGAAGTACTAATACGCGCCTGGTCAATACTGTCGGCAGTTATGACAATGTCATCAGCAAATCTCAGGTGACTCAACAGCTCTCCGGCGATATTTATGCCCTTTTCTTCCCAGTTTACTCTTTTAAAGGCATATTCTAGTATGCGGGTAAGGAGTTTCGGAGATATTGCGTCGCCCTGACGAACTTCCCTTTCGATTTGAAATTTATTTGTGTCTGCATGTAACCTTACACATGCAGTTGGCTGCTTGTATACGTTCTTCAAAAGGGAATTATAACGATAGTCAGTAGGACAATCCGCCAGCGCTAGCAGCATCTTTTGTTGATTTACCAAGTCGAAGGCCTTCTCGAAATCTAGGACAACTGGTTTGCTATACTCGATGGTCTTCTCTATTAGAGTCTTGATTTATGTTAATTTCTCTATTTAATGCTTCGATATTTACTTTCTCACTTCTCGCAAGCTCCGAATTCTCCAGTTCGAGGTCTATCTGTTTCTGGTATTCACCCAGGTCTTTGACATCAGGCCACTTTTGAGGTGTGTTTTAATATATTAATAACGACCATGTTCTCCCATCGCGATCTCAGTTTCATCCTCTTTGCATCCCGGTTTTGCATTCAAGTCTTTTATGATAAGGTGGTAGTGAGTTGGTGCTTTTGCCATCGCTGCTGCAATGTCTTCATAAAAACCTTCCACTTCTTCGTCCGTGTAGTTGTTGGGGCCTAGACCTGAATAACTTTTAGTCTGTATTTTGAGCTGTCTAGCACAAGAAACGCCACTCTCAAGCCTACACTGTCGATCTGGACAACGTTGCTAGCGTGTTTCTTGTTTATTAAGAAACCTACTCCTCCTTCTGTTGAGTCGTTGTCTCCTTTGTGATAAAACAGGTGTCCTGACTTCAATTTTATTTCTTGTTCTCCCTTTCTTCTAAATTCGCTCAATCCTACAACGACCCAGTTTATGTGCTTGAGCTCCTCTTCCAAGCCCAGCAATCTTTCCTCTGATGACAGTTCTCGTATTCAGTGTAGCAACTTGCAGTCGTCGTTTTTGATAGCCTGGTCGAACCTGGTGATTCTTCGCACCCTCTGTTCTCCGCCCCTGTCGGCCGCTATCGTAGCCGGGGATCGGTGAACTGCCGGGGACTGAGGGCCGTAAGTTTCCTGTTATACTCATAAGTATATACCTATGGTGTATTTTTAGCCTTACTTCTACCACACTGGCCATTGCGGGTTGGTAGAGAGTCTTGTTCTAGAGGACCTCATTTTCTTAGCCTCGGTGATACGGTTCCAGTATACGAATGTTCATTATTGGCGTTTTAAACATACAAATGAGAATATGTTGAGCATAAGAAGGAATGACAACGATTTCATCCTTTTTGTATATGTTAATATTTAATTTAGGATTGCTCTAAATATTATTTAAGTGAATGCTTTGTTAACAGCATTTGTATGTTACACTTACCGACATTAAAGCATATTTCAAATTTGATCTACTAGTTCGAAATCACATTTTACAATATTAGGGATAAATATCACAATAAAACGCGTATTTGTGTGAAGAGTTTGGTTATTACTTTATTTCACTGCTGTATGATTTGGAGATAATTGAGAAATAAATTTTGCATAATAAATTTTGAACATAATAAATACCAACGCATTACAATTAATAAAATAATAAACAATTTAGATAATAACAGTTATTGCACAAAGATTGTTTAAATAAATAAAAAAAGACCCTTCACTTTTTTTTCTTTTTTTTTTATAACAAAATACATCATCTGCATTGCATGACAGGCCAAAACTTGTTACCCGATATAAAGACCAAATAAATAAAAAAAAGAAAGTACTGAGAGTTTTGAACAATCATGCAATTTTTTCACCTATGAGAATAGATTTATTGATCAACAGAAACCACTATAGAACTATCTCAATATTTCTGATCAAATACTTTTCTAATTTATTGTCAACTGGTCAATTAAATATTGATTTTAATCAAAGGACAAGCATTGTTTTTCTGTAATTCTGTTGATTATAAGATCCAATCAAATAGGTTGTCATTTAAACCCCCCCTCCCACCCCCCTAATAGAAAACAAAAATATTCACATAACATTTTTAGGATATGTAATCTTGAGAGTAGCATTATTTAAGTTAAATTTGGCTTCCTAGCTTGGAAAGTTAGCTAATTATGTCAGTCGCCAGTATAATAATTTTGAAAATCCTTATAAAAAACCGGTGGCAACATTAACATTAATGTTCTATTACAGACCTCTAATATTGAAAATCTCGTACTGAGATTATTGATAGAGGACAATAAAAAGAATCTCCTTGTACGCGAAATCAAATTGACCTCGCCAATTCTCCACTATTTCTTTTACATTTAATCACATATTTCAGTCGTTTTCACTTTTTGGAGTCCATTTTCTCCTTATTAAGCACTCAATAATGTTCTTCACTTCGAATATTGCGAGATATCTTTTACACTTGTACAAATTTCACCAACTACTCTCACGTTAATGGAGATTCTGATGTTGAATTAACTCAAGAACAGCTGATAAAACATATTGAGCATAATGGAAACTTTTGTGATGTATTCGAGATTTCAGACGAGTTTAGAAAGAACGTTGGGTAACTGAATGCTCCTCTAAAAAATACTCTTGAGTAGCCCCCTAAATATTTTGAAATATAATACTAAAACAGTATGAAAATGAGGTTCGAATTAAATACTTTATCACAGACTACTTTCAGATTAATGCAACCAGTCTAAAGGCAGCTGCTCAATGTACGGCCACGCCTGAATCAGGGATGCATCACAACAATTACCAGTGCCTTTTTGTACAAGTCTCACGCTGTATATCAAGACAGTTCACTAATAAATATTTCCCGAAAAAATCATTTTCATTTCTCTGTATATAAAAATTAAAACGTAATCCTCCGCGGTATTAAATAAAAATCTTTTAAATGTCCGTTCTTGTACATATTTACAAAGCTAGAGTTTTGCCGCCGTGTTTTCCTCGTTACTTAGCGTGCTCCTCGAGGTCTTCTTCTCCCAGTTTGGCCACGTACAATTTGGGATCGATTATTTTGGGTATCGGTTTAATTTCGGTTCCCAATTCTTGTTCGATACGGTGCAGAGCGAACCGATCGTCGTACGTAATTAAATTGATGGCGATACCCAGATGACCGAAACGTCCCGACCTGCCAATACGATGCAGATAGGTCTCTGCCATTTTTGGGAAATCAAAATTGATCACCACATTTACGGCTTGTACGTCAATACCTAAAAAATAAACTTTGTTAAACAATCTTTATACAAGAAACAAATTTGTTTAGATCGACGATTTCCGGCTGTTGGTGTATATTTTTATTATTACTCTAAACTCAGATTTTGTTTTGAAGAAACGGCATTTAAAAAGAAGTGATCACATTTTTGCCTTACTATTTAGTTTTATTTACGATCAAAACTCTCTTGCAACATACTTTGTTAACCTTACCTCTTGTGAATAAATCTGAACAGACTAAATTTCGGCAGAGTCCGGACCTGAAGTCGTGGAACACCCTGTTACGGTGGGCCTGCGCCATTTTCGCGTGGATGTAGTAACAGCAGTACCCTAACTCTGTTATTTTTTTCGCTAACAGCTCGACCCTTTGCGTCGAATTACAGAATATAATACTTTGGTTTATTTGTAACTGAAAAGGCAAAAATAAAATATTACAGTACAATAAGCTGTTTGTATCATATGAAAAGGTAATAGATATCTTCATTTCAGATTTAAATCAAGGGGAGACTATAACTTAATAATTATTTATACACCAAATGGGTTTTTATTCATGAGAAGAAACTTGAACCTCCGAATTTGTAGGGCAAGTGAGTTAATTTCTTCGAATGAATAGACAACTAACGTGATAAACACAAAATTTTATCCCGCTTCGAGGGAAATTAAAAAAATACACTGGTATAGGGAATCGAGATATGATAAATTCACTTAGTAGCATATGAAAGCGCAATTAATGTTAAGGCTTTATTTATTTTTATTTATTTATTGCTAATGTTAGGGTATCACTACCGGTTTTTTGCAAGTGTCGATAGAAATGATAAAAGACATCAGAATGAAGTATATTGTAGCATCTTTTTATGTGAGTGAGTTAAAAATATTTTAAGTTTATCAAGTTAATAAAAGACTCCTTAGCTTTGTTGTCATGCATTCATTAATGTAATTTTTAAACGTTTCGGACAATAGTGTGCATAGAAAGAATAGTTCAATAATTTTCTAATAAACTTCATAATTACGTTTTGTTTGATCATTGATTGAGCACCAGTTTTCAACAGCACCATAAAATTAACTAGCTAGTTCTTTTATCTTAAATGTATATAAGTGACCTGGAAGTTAAATAATTTTCTAATAAACTTCGTAATTCCCTTGTTTAACCATAGATTGAACACCAGTTTTCAGCAGCTCATCACCATACAATTAACTAGCGAATTCTTTTATATTCTGTCTCTCCCCTTTAACCCCCGAAAGGGTATGGTGGCACTATGATGTAGCGGCATCCACTGTTGCTCTCCAAGCTTCTCTGTCCTGAGCAGCCTGCAGGGACTCCTGTATTCCCAGTCCAACTAAGGGTTTCATCTGGTCTATCCATCTTGTTGGTGATCTTCCCCTCGTTCTTTTTCCATCAACTTTCCCCAACACACTAAGTCTCTCTAAATCATCGGTTCTTCGTGACAGATGGCCAAAGTATTTCAGGTACGATTTGCTGATTTTGGATGAAAGGCGATTTCAGATTTTTAATTCATCGAGAATAGATGCGTTGGTTCGATGTTCCGCCCAGGGTATGCGCAGCATCCTTCTATAAGCCCACATCTCAAAGGAGTCAATCCTTCTTCTGTCGGACATTTTTAGCGTCCATATTTCGGCGGCATAGGTTGCAATGGGAAATATGAGGCTCTGTACAAGTTTTAGTTTTGTTTTCCTAGTAAGTGCAGAGTCTTTCCATATCTTTGTAAGTTTTATGACTGAGCTTCTAGCAATTGCTAGTCGACGTTTTATTTCATTTCTATAGCATTGGCGAGAGTATACAACCCTGCCTTACAATTGACTCCACATGAAATCCATCACAGCATATACCGTCTATCCTTATGTTTGCATTATTGTATTTGTATAGACTTTGGATGAGCGATACCAGATGCAAGGGAATTCCCATTACCCTCAGCGTTTCCCAAAGTGTGTTCCATCCTGTATCAAAGGCTTTGGAGTAGTCTACAAAGCACAAATACGTTGTTATATTGAACTCCCGAGCTTTCTCAATAAGTTGGAGTACATTAAGTATTTGTGCTCTGGTTCCTTTGCCCGGGATAAAGCCTGTTTGTTCTTGCGAGATTTGTGGGAGACGAAAAAGGTTTGATCCTGTCGTTAATGATTGACAGAAGAATTTTACTGGCATGTGACATCAAGGCAATAAGCCTATATATAGTTTCCACAGTCTAACGGACACCCCTTTTTATATAATGGGATAAACATAGAGTGGCACCATCCTTTTGGCCACTTTCCAATGTTCCACATTTGCGTGCAAATTTAAAAAAATATATGCACTCCTTTGCTACCCATTGCCTTAATGATTTCTGCTGTAATCTGATCGGCTCCAGCAGCTTTACCCGTTTTTAAGTTATTCATGGCCTTCACAACTTCTTTCTCTAATATTGGTGGTTCCAGCTCTTGGGCTTCGCGTATTGTAGCATTTTCCCCAGGAAGCATCGCCGAATAGGACAGTGCAGTAATCCTTCCACACCTGCAAAATCTCTGGCAAGTTTGAGACGATTTTTCCATTCTTATCCTGAATGATTTGGGTTTTTGGTTTAAATTCTTTGGCAAGATATCTTGAGTTTTTCGTAGAGCTCCTTATGGTTGTTAGTATTGATATGTTGCTGAATATATCTGCAGATATTATTAATTTGCTTGTTCTTGTCAGCTCTGCAGGATTTTTAAATCTTGTTGTTTAGACTTTTAATAGCGGCATGATCGACGGGTGGTGAGGATCTTAATTTTCTGCGCTCTTCAATAATTTTTGAGGGTGTCCTCTGTCATCCAATGTTTACGTCTGTCGATTTGGAGTACTTACATGTACTGCATCCAAAATGATTTCTGGGTTTGTTGCCATATTTTATCTATGTCACTGTTGTCTACGGATAGGTTTGCAGCTTGAACTGCGTTTTGAAGATCTGTGGGTGGGCCTTGGGGTTTGCAGTCTTTTTGTAGGTTTTGACATTAATGTGGATTTTAGTTTTATCTTCAGCCCTGCTCTGAGGAGTTTGTGATCAGAGTTGCAGTCCACTCCTGGCACAGTTTTTATGCTGCTTATAGCACTTCTCCATTTCGCTCGTATAAGCATAAAGTCTATTTGGTTTTCATATATTTCGTTTGGTGCGGTCCAAGTGTACAAACGCTGCTGAAACACAGTGCTGGTTATAGTGAGATTATTGCTAACGGCGACTTGTAAAAGTCGTTCACCTCTCATTCCTGGTACCCAAACCGTATTTACCTACGACATTTCTAATAACCCATTATTATCAGTATGTCTTTTTGAGGAACAGTCGTCATGATCTCTTCTAATTTCTGGTATATAGATTCTACTTGCTCATCCGGAGCTGCAGATGTAGGCATGTAAATTTGTATGATGTGAAGATTAGTTGGTCGTCCGGTAAGTGTTTTGTTTCTTAGTTGGAGTTGTTTGATCTTTCCAGCAGCCATTTTTGCACAAGATGCCTGGTAACTCGCATCATTGAGTTCGGTAGCTAATTTCACACCGCTTGGCCCGGAAACCTCACAGCGCCGATTGCCAGTCCGGTCGCATGGCTCTGGAACCGTCGTTAACCATAGTGTTCTCATGGGAGGATAATCAAGTGGTTTCCCCTTTCCTACCTGATCCCATGCCGTTGACTACTTCGAGTTCTTCCGCCTTTAGGACAAGAGGGTGCCCTTGCTTTATATTACTTCTAAAGCGGATCGCCACATCCGCCAACTCCGCCGTAGCGAAGTCCTTCTCCGCATTTATTGCTGTTGTAGTCTTCATCCGTAACCCTGGACAAGGGTGAAACGTTATACCCCGCAACACTGGGTCCCCAGTGATACGCAAACATTGTACCTTATTTACGAGCACGGATACGGATAAGGAAGAGGGTGGTGAGGCATAAATATGCAAGCCACTTGCACACTTAGGCCACTTGAGCGGGCCAATTGTGCCCCCAGAAAGGCTTTACAAATCCAGCAGTCCTACGGTGTTTATGTAGCTTAGTATACGGCTTGGATCGCATCCTTTTATGTCGACCATCGTATCTTCAGGTGAGTATGTCTTTGTCTGATGAGTGCGGGCAGTCGCTAAGAATGTGTTAGGAGTCGTCAACGACACCTATCTTGTGCAGATGGTCATTTAGTCTGCAATGACCGGTAAGTATTTTTGTCGTTATTTTCAAGTTTTTCCTTGATAGTTTTAGAAAATATCCAGTTTTGCATTTACCAGGACCTGTGTGTTGCTTTGGAGTGGCGAAGCGTACTGCGGTTACCTGTGCTTCATTTCTCTAACTAACTATCACTCAAATTATCTAACTGAGACGGATTTAAAAGTACTTCCACTGCCTTGGTGGGAGTGGTTTTCATTGCTCCAGTGATAGCTTTGCATGCTAAATTTTTGCAGGCGGGACATTTTGGCTTGAGCTGTTATTTTTCTTGATCGTGGCCACCAAACTAGTGCGCCGTATGCAAACATAGGCCTCACGACAGCTGTGTATATACAGTATGTGATTTAAGGTGACAGCCCCCATGTCGACCCTACCACTCTCCTACACTGGTAAAGTGCTCGGACAGCTTTCTCATACTTAAGATCTAGGTGCTGCTGCAAGTTAAGCTCTTTGTCTACGATGATTCCTAGATATTTTACTTCTGTTCTGGCAGCTTGAGGTGCCCCAAACAAAGAGGGTGGATTGAATTTCAATTTTCTCCTTCCTGTAAATAGCACAAGTTCAAGTTGGGATTGACCGAAAGTGAGTTTTCGTTGCACCATCTTTCTACTATTTTGAAAGCTCTGTTCATTAATTCTGACAGAACCCCTTCGAACTTGCCCACAACAATGATTGTTATGCCATCAGCATATCCGATCACAAAGAGTCTTGCTTTGTTCAGGTTTTCTATGAGGTTGTTTACGATTACATTCCCAGCAACGGGAAGAATACCCCTCCTTGGGGACATCCTCTCGTTACGAGTGCTGCGACAGCTTTGTTACCTATAGTTAGGTTTACTGCTCTAAGTTTCAGCATATTGGCGATCCAGCCCCTCATGGTGGGGTGGACTCTATGGGTTGTTAGTGCCGTATTTACGCTGTGAAAAGAAGCCTTATCAAAAGACCCTTCAATATCGAGAAACGCTCCGAGAGCGCATTCTTTTCGGTTACGCACATATCAACAATTAAATCTTTCTTAGAGTAGAAATAATTATATTTTAATAATCTTGATGAACTGTGATATTTTTCGGGTTTTAGTCCGTTTCGAAGGTTGTTTCACACAAAGCCATATTTGCCGATTGAAGCACCATTTGCCAGTGGTTTGATGTGACTTTCATAAACGAATTTGAGGTTATAACATGAAAAATCCTATCAAAATATAAAACAAACACAAAAAGTCGTCAAAAACCGAAAAATCGACCTTGAATTCTGGACGGCATAGCCCAAGAACATCTATATGTTTAGTCGGTATTGCACAGCCCCTACATTCTTGAAAGTATGGTATTTAATCCCCAAATGTAAATAAAATTTCTGAAATGTTTATTATCAAATATTTAAAAAAACCGCCAAAGCATTAAATATTTTCGAAATCGGGACGGATAGATATTTTATTGTGATGAACAATTTGAAAAAAAAAAAAAAACAAAAGTTTTGATATTTATTCGTTTTAGCGAACGACTAATTGTGGTGTTTTAGGGAGAAAATTTTATCTGTTGAATTTTGAGCTTTATCTCTCCAAAAATAAAGGCTGTAGGTGGGTACCAAAATATGAGGAATAACTCTGTATAGCGATGTTAAATTCTGTCTTCCTAAAAGTACTCATTTAATCATTAAGGACATACACCCTAACAAAATCCTTTAAATTTTGGAATGTCCAACAAATATCAATATTCTGAAATACTAAAATATCGATCAACTAAGTTGGGGTTTGGAACCATCGGCCAAACGTACTAAAAGCTTTTAACAATTAAAATATTGATCTTTTCTATGCGATATCAAGTAACTACTCGCAAAATTTGACATAAGTTCCCGGTTTTACCTTTCTCTTTTCAATTCAACGTAAAAGTTACGAAAAAGACTTACGTTCTTTGAGTTACTAGATACAATATCTGTTCCAATCCTAATACAGAAGGTTGCAATGAATGCAACGTAAACTTCAACTTAATTTGATACAAGTTTATTTATGACATTAATTAATATAAAGAGAAATCCTGCCCAACTTACCTTGGAAAAGAGAGTATTTAAACAATGGACCTTCTGGCGCTCCTGCACAAAAGCATAGTATTGCGTAACGCCCTTCAAAGTCAATTCTTCCATGAGATTAATTTCGTATGGATCCCGCAAATGTTTCCTCATAAACTGCTCGACCGTGAGCGGGAAAGTGGCCGAAAACAGTAAAATCTGTCTTTCCTTGCCCACAGGCAAGTTTCTGATCACAGTGTCCAGCATACCTTTGAAGTCTTGAGAAAGAAGTTTGTCCGCCTCATCTAATACTAAGATTTTGCACTGATCCATTTGTGCAACCCCTGGAATAAATTTGTTATAAATACCAAAAAATATAATAAACATTCATCAAAGATTTAAGACAAAAAAGATAGATAACAAGTCTCCAGCAAGACAGTTTTAAAATTTTCAGAGATAAGAACAATGTACTGGAGCCTGATTCCTTAAATATCTATTGCTAAAATGATAACACATTTCTTCTAACTTGAACTAAATTTTTAAGTTATTCATTTATTTAACTGCAAAAATCATACAAATTGACATTCTGCCCACCAAAACAACATGTAAAATAGTTAATCACAATCAGTTATATAGAAAACATTTTTACCAACCCTACCCTTCTTCTGATTAGAAATTAATAAAATACATCAAGCTACAAATAACACCTATTTTAACAATTACTTAAATGCTAACTATGAAACAGACATTGTAATCACAAATTACTCATTGGAATAACAACATTCATCAAAGTTGCAAGCTAATATTTATCTTATACCATACTATCACCTCTCCTAATTGTACCTTTTCTTTTATAAATGGTTTCAATCTTTCAATATGGAATATTTTAATGTACAAACTGCCAATTATTTTCACCCGAAACAATATTTCTCCTTAAACAATGTAACATTATTAGAAAAAATGTATGCATACCCTTTTCCATGAGATCTAAAATACGTCCAGGTGTGGCAATGATAACTTGTACCTTCTGATAAATTCTCATAATGTCATCTCGCAAATTGGTACCACCCGTCGTTACCATAATACGAATCTGAAAACCATCAGATTTTTTAAATTCAGTTTACACACCTTTTTTTATGGACTCATTAGCCAGCATTTACTTTGTTACTGTGACAGTATAAGACTTAACAAGTTCGGAAAGCAACGTGTTTTCCTTTTAAACTAGAACTTTGCAAATAATAAAAAAAAACTTTCCGGACGTGTTTCGTACATCATTTTTCGGCAACCGTCTGAAATTAAATTTTATTAATTATACCACCACAAAGGTGTTTAGGCTTGTAACTCGCCGGTTCTCATACAATCTGGCAGATAATGTCGTTGCTTCCCTCATATTTTTATTGTTTACATATACCATAAATATATCGAATTTTTCTTGCTGGCGGTAGCCCATAATAAATTAAAATATATAAACAATGAATAGTTTCTGCGGTGGAATCCTTGTGAAACATCGTTGAATAATAATACTAGGGATAATTAGTACACTGCTTTTAGATGTTACAAAATAGTTTAATAAGATATTTTACTCTACATATGTCTCAGCTTGATGAGGCCTTTATCAAGAGTACTTGTAAAATCTAAATTGTTTACCCTATACTAAACCGCCTGACGGTATTTTGTTTTTATTGCACAGTCAATTATGTAGGTGTTGAAAGAGCAGGTCAGTTGGTCGTTCATATTTAAAACGTCTTGTTTTTTGTGACTTTTGGATTTCTAGGTACTCCAAAAGGCTCAGCCTTTTGCTTTTTGTTTCGGTGTGTAAAGGTTTGACATTATTCGTATCTAGTCTTGCAGAAAAAGCAAGACCGAGCAGTACAAGACTTATGCAAGACCAAGACCTAGCATGCAAGAGTCTTGCGTTATTTTTTCGCAATTTTTATTTGTTGACATATTGTCCTTAATTCTGGGATCGAAATTATTGGGTAGAAATATGGAGAAAAAACTTCCTATAAGCGTTTGTCAAAAATAATTTTGTTTGTGAGATACATGCAGAGAAACTTAGACTATTTGCCGCGCTGCATTGTATGTATGTATGTGATTAAGAATGCAATCAAGTAAAAAGAGCAGTCAAATTTTTAAAGAAAATTATACTCATAATCACAATAATCTAATTTGGACTCTGAACAAATTACACAAATGTCAATACATTTCTCCAAACGCCACTAAGCCCTTTGGAGGCTATAATAATACGCATATTCTGATGTTATAAAGTGACAAATTGGAGCATCCTCCTGGGTTCTTCACATACAATGTGTCCGAAAAGGATAGGAATGTATTTGGGATCTTGAAAACTATAGCATAAAAATTCGAGAAAAAACTGGTTAAATGTAAAACGTTGTAAGATATTTAATTGCCAGTTCGTTCAATTCTGCTTTGATAATGAATATATTTTTTTTCATTTTCGACATATTTTCAAAAATCAAATAAAATTATTTTCAAACACTGATGTTATGTAATTTTTAAATTAATGTTTGTACCTACTACATTTTTTCGACAAAACATAGCACAGAGTTCAACAGTCATCTTTGTATTACGCTGTGTAACTTGGTTGTTGTTTTTTAATAATTATTGTTCTATGTTGTTTGTAATGTTCATTTGAAATCTGCAATATTATCTATTTTAATCCTGTTATGAGATATGAATGTTAAGTGTATGAGAGAAAACAACAATTTTGATAAGTTTCATGAGTTTTTGTTTTTCTTTTAACAAGAAATAATGATTTCTATGACATGCATATGCATTACATATTTTATCATTAGAAACCCTTTCTATTATTTCATTTCGTTATTGTTGTTTTTTTATTTATTTGTATTTTATTAAAAAAAGGTAGTACTTAAGAAAGGTTTTGTTTTTGGGCATAAGGCTCTTGTTTTGTTTTTTTTACCAAATTGAAAAATTGCTCTTAACAGAGCCCCGATGATGAGTTATTATACTTCGAAACGTTGGTAAGAAATAATAATTGGTTTTCTTGATACTTGACCAATAATCCTACAAACACCACTTAAATTATACATGTTGGTCACCACCTTTACTGGTTTTTTGAAAATGTCTCGACAACGAAAAAAGCTGGAATCATTATTAAAGCAGCATTGAACTAGAAATTAAATAGCTACAACTTTTTCCATTAAACCTATTTTCGAGCACTTATAGTTTTCAAGTTCCCAATCATGAGTGAAGAAAGGTACACTACCGCACGCGAGTAGGTAAAATTGTTACCGAATTTGTCATCTGCTGAGAAATGCATAAAACTGATGTGCAAACTTAAACAAGTGATTCCTTAACCCCAAATGTTTTTTTGAGTATTTTTACTTAACAAATTACCTGATTTACTAGTTTAAATTTATCGCTGTGGTACTTAATATTGACAAACCAAAATTTTCATTCTGACAAATACTGTCCCTATCTTTAAACCTTTATTTACTTCAAAGGACGTTTGTAAAAATTGCCTCCAGTAAACAGCTACTAAAAAGTGCAAGTCTTGAAGCAAGACCAAGACCAAGACTGGACCCTGCAAGACCAAGACCACTTATTAGACTACAAGACCAAGACCACTTATGCAAGACCAAGACTATCCCGGTCTTGGTCTTGCAATTGCTCATCAATATTCGTATCTATAAAATAGTTATTTTCTATACAATGTTTTGCGAAGCCAGAGTTTTTAATATGATGTAAAATCGATTTTTTGTGTTCTTTAATCCCAATATTTAAGTTTCGACCAGTTTGTCCTACGTATACAGCTTCACAGTTCCCACAATTTATTTTGTAAACACCTTATTTAGATTGTTTGTCAATTTCGGCTTTATTGTTTATTAGTTTTCTCCCTAGATTGTTCTTATTAACCTGAATTGTGTTACAGCCAAAATTATTAATTTTTTTGAAACTTTATCTGTAATTTTGGAAATATAATTGATAAATTTAAACGGCTCATTTTCTAATTCTAATGTAGGGTTATAAAATTGTTTAGTTAAAATGTTCTTCTGTTTTTTCTTTATTAATTTGTCAATCAAAGCGATATTATAACCGTTATTAATTGCAATCTGTTTGATAATGGATATTTCTTTACCAAAATTCATTAAGTTCGATTCTAAGTATGCACTTAAAAACTCTTTTGATTTCATTGATAAAGTCAAAAATTTAAATATTCCAAATGACGCAATATTGGTTTCCTTTGATGTCAAAAGTCTGTTTAGCTCCATACTGTTAAACAAACTTTCACGTATTATCAATGGACTAATAGATAACTGTGATAATTTAGTAAAAGAAAAAAGCGACCTCAAATCTATAATTCGTACATGTATAGATCAAACTTATTTCTAGTATAATTATGAAATATTCAAACAAATTAATGGTTTACTAATGGGATCTCCAATTTCACCTTTATTTACCGATATTTTTATGGCTGATTTTGAACAGCATTTATTCAACACCAACAATTAATTAGAAAAATATTTTTTTTGGGGTAGATATGTGGATGACATTTTGCATCTTTACAGGGACTAACAGAAACTTGGATACCTTTTTAACATTTTTAAATTATCTAAACAATAGAATTCAATTTACCATGGAAAAAGAATCTAACAACATTTTGAACTTTTTGGACATAAAGATTACAAAGACAATATATCCGCTTAAATTTGATATATATATATAGGAAACCTACAACAACAGATGCAATAATTCACAAATACTCTAACCAATCTTGGCCAGTAAAACTTAGAAAACATAGACTTTTCAGCTTTCCCCTAGACTCGGCGAGTTTCCAAAAAGAAATATCCATTATCAAACAGATTGTAATTAAAAACGGTTATAATATCGCTTTGATTGAAAAATTAATAATGAAAAAACAGAAGAACATTTTAACTAAACAACTGTATAACCCTACATTAGAATTAGAAAAGGAGCCGTTTAAATTTATCAATTATATTCTGAATGACATAGTTTCAAAAAAAATGAATAAATTTGGCTGTAAAACAATTCAGGTTAATAAGAACAATCTAGAGAGAAGACTAATAAACAATAAAGACAAAATTGACAAACAATCTAAATATGGTGTTTACAAAATAAATTGTGTGAACTATGAAGCTGTATACGTAGGACAAACTGGTCGAAACTTAAATATTAGGATTAAAGAACACAAAAAATCGATTTTACATAATATTAAAAACTGTGACTTAGCAAAACATTGTATAGAAAATAACAATTTTATAGATACGAAAAATGTCAAACTTTTACACACCGAAACAAAAAGCAAAAGGCTGAACCTTTTGGAGTACCTAGAAATCCAAAAGGTCACAAAAAACAGACGTTTTAAATACGAACGACCAACTGACCTGTTCTTTCAACACCTGCATAATTGACAGTGCAATAAAAACAAAATACCGTCAGGAGGATTAGTAGGGTATAACAATTTAGATCTTGGTATTCAAGTATTCTTGATAAAGGCCTCATCAAGCCGAAACATATGTAGAGTAAAATATCTTATTAAATCATTTTGAGATATCAAAAAGGAGTGTACTTATTTCTAGAATTATTAAAATATATATATTTTTTTAATTTCCCTAAACGACCGGAACATCTTTATTTAACTGTCATTAACCGATATTTCCATAGAAACCCCGTATTGACTGGCCCTGTATGTACTTTCCCAACGGATGCCGATAAAACATTTTACCTCAATCAAGGGGGAAAAACTATTATCCAAAATATATTTCTAATCATCAGAATATTATATTTAATGAAATGTATGTGGCTCCAATCCTTTTGTAGTATAAACTTAACAACAAAAGTTGAAAAATAGAAGCCAAGCTATTTGTTTAGCATATTTGTCCCCCCGACAAAGTATCAAAACACTATGCCAGGCTTACTTATATGCCAGGATTATTGTGAATTCACCTAAAATTATATTTCAAAGACAAACTGTTTCGTCCCTTTCGCACGCACTTGCAGTACATTCCAAAAATCACACATGTATGATAGTTGAGCATTTGCAAACGGTTTTAGTTTTGGTTATGTTTGGGTTAGGTTACATGAGTGAAATGGAATTTTGAAGAAAGGTTAAATCTAGGTGGGATATGGTTTGGACCTTGTTAAAGCTGATTCCACTAAAAAATATATTTTGCATATATCCATGGATTTGACAGTATGGCGATATAGAAAACACCAAAATCGATCTAACAACTGAGGTATACACATAAGCAAGTACATTCTTAAAGTATTTGTTGTTTATTTAATACTTATTGTGCTGGGTAAAAGCAAGTTTGGTACTGAAGTAAAGACACTTCATTGATAGAAGCATTGAAACTGATACTAAGGCAGGTCATTGAGCTTACACCTATCAAAAACTTGTTTCGACGATAGTCGTCGGCAAACCACAAATTAAAGGCATTGATAAATAAACGGAATACGACTCACGTCGCAATAAACTTTGCAGAACGATTGCCAATATTTTCAAGTTGCTGTACTCAATCTAACAAAAATAGATCCATTCAAGAGAGCAAAGATCTTCAATTCCGACCTTGCCAAAGACCTTGTGTATATAGCCCACCTTTTAGCAATTTTCAATAGTTATTTATAAAGTTCATAAAGGAGACCACGTTAGTCACACACAACACATTTATATTAATAACGAACTGACTTTTTGATGCTGATTTATAAAAGTTTACATGCCCTATAATTAACAATTTCCTATTTTCTAAAGAAAAATTATTGTGAGATACTGACTTTACCTGCAAATGTTTGGCAAGTTCTATACAAATTTGGGACGTTTGTAACGCAAGCTCTCTTGTAGGCACAATCACCAAAGCTTGAATGCAGTCTTTCTTTGGATCAATTAGTTCCAGTACTGGTATTGAGTAGGCACCAGTTTTACCTAAAAAAAGGGGGTATTTCTAGGGCATAGTCATATTAGGTAAAGCATAATCTCTTATCATTAAAATAATTCCGAAATAAAACTGGATTTTGAGGAG
This sequence comes from Pissodes strobi, assembly GCA_016904865.1. Lineage (NCBI taxonomy): Eukaryota > Metazoa > Arthropoda > Insecta > Coleoptera > Curculionidae > Pissodes > Pissodes strobi. Next base: position 20,611 of record JAEQML010055489.1, read on the forward strand.
ACCCTGAAGATTACTATTGAAGTTTGCAAAATAATACAACAGAAGGTCTTCAATCGTTCAGATCAATCCCACATTGTAGACGATGCGAGTAGGACAAAAACATAGAAAGAAACTGTAAAGAATTATCATCAGTAGATTTAGGATGATTTTTAAATTGAACAATAATATTACATTTCTCCATCTAGCCCGTGTGGCGTCAAATATCAAGCGAACTAATTTTTGAAATTTTATTGCCTTTTTTTTAATCACATTTTAGGCTCTAGAAATGTATGTGACCACTTTCTAGTAGTCAATTATTATTAAAATAAAACAACAAACAGGACATAAAACACGAAAATCGAGTTGTCTATGTAGCATATTTGTCCCGCCGATTTGGTATTAAATATTTAGATCAGGTCTACTCATATGCAAACATTAACGAGTAATATTATATTATCTGAAAAAAAATATTGCATGCTATACAACACTTCCTAAGTTGCATAATTTTAATGGTATATATCCATATACATTATGTCAACATAGTAATGTGCAGGAAATTACCACATTTATTTTCTCTACTTTTTTTTATCTTAATATCTTAACAACAGTTTTCGATAGAGCGGTTGCGCACTATTATCTGAACGCCGTAAATGAACGACAATCTGCAAAAAATAAAGTGTTTTCAAGTTGGCATTACAATAAGCTGAAAGTTTTGGAACCTGACTGCCTCTACACAGGAGTTTGAAGAATCAAGTTGCAACAGAGAATTTGCCAAGAAAGTTAATGTTTTTAGACAAATATAAAGTTAAGGCAAAATCAAAAGTGAAATTACTTATTCATTACGAAAATCACAGCCGCATAATCGATGTTTTTACATGTTCGCTCAAAAATCCATTTTCCCGGCATTTTCCAAACTGAAAAGCAATTAGACTTACACACCTATAAATTCCCTATTAAGTCTGTCTCTCTTGTTTTAAGGAAATGAAAAAAATTTAATAAGGTTGTGCCAATTTTAAAAAGTGTATACCATAGTCACAGGATATTCATTTCACAAAATGTAGTTTGTAACACATCATTTACATCACAGTTTAGACTATTTATTAAGAGAATGGAAACCCGTGTTGATTTATAATTTTTGTTATACAGTACAAAGGAGGATAATATAGTTACATACCTGTTCCATTCTTTGCCCTAGCAAGGATGTCTTTTCCAGAAAGTGCAATGGGTATGGCTGCCTCTTGAATAGGCGAGGGTTTCTCCCATCCCTTTTCAAAAATACCCATCAAGAGCTCTCTTTTTAAGCAGAATTCTTCAAATTCATTACCTCTAGTGTCAGTCACATCCTGGCAATAGGAAGAAAAAATATAATTAAAATATTGCTTATAACTGTATCCACTATTTACATCTGTGTTAATTAAGTTGGCTTACTTCAGCAAGGAAATTATCATTTATAAGCAAAATGAAGGGGAATCCAAACTACTCATCATAAGAAACCAACACCCTAGTTAAAAAAGCAAATTATCCAATTATGATACACTAACACCAATTAGTTTTAAATCAAATCTAGATTTTTACTGTCCACCAACCATTAATGTGATTGCTAAAATAGAAAGTTGAAAGAATAGTGACCTAGATTTTCGCCAAAATACTTCATGCAAGATAATTGATATTTTTTAGTTTAACAAATGGAATTTGTTACAAAATTATATTATAAATAATATAGGGCCTGTTAAAGCCTGGATGGTATGGGGAAGTTTTAGAATTTTTTTGGGACCTGTAATTGTACATACTTAAAATAAGTTCTTACACTTGTCTGTATCCTGTGGTCCTTTGGAGGGATTTTTAGTTTGGCCTTCCATCCTAAGTCATCTAACTTTGAGTCCATTTTGTTATCAATCTTAGGGTCGATATCTCTGAAATAATAATTGTAAAATTTCTCAAATTTCAGATGTAAACTTATTTTTTCACAAAATTGTTTCAACTATTAAAACTAGTATTTAGATGAATAAAATCATAAATTTAGTATATTAGTTTAGTTAGGTTTCTAAATTACCTAAAAATATGTAAAGTCGCTTGGGTCTTTTAATGGGAAGTTTGTTAGAAAAAACCACCATTAGAAAATTCTACTGGGTTTTAAGGTGGTCTCATGCGTGCGATGTCCAACAGAGGTCCTATTAGGTCAGAACATTTTCGCGCAATCTTACATCTGAAATTTTGAACTATTCCCCGACGTCGTATAAATTAAACTTTTGTAGGATCGTCGTGTTTTTACCACAATTGCATAGTTCTGAACGGATGCCGAAAAAACATTTCACCTCAATCAATAGAGAAAACCATTATCCAAAAGATGGAATTTAATGTATGTGGCTCCAATCCTTTTGTAGTATAATCTTAACAACAAAAGTTGAAAAATAGAAGCCAAGCTATTTGTTTAGCATATTTGTCCCCCCAACAAAGTATCAAAACACTATGCCGGGCTTACTTATATGCCAGGATTATTATGAATTCACCTAAAATTATATTTCAAAGACAAACTCTGCACGAATAATTGGAGTGGGCACCAACCAAATTCATAACCACACCAGCTTTACACGTTGGCAGTTTCGTCACTTTCGCACGCACTTGCAGTACATTCCAAAAAACACACATGGCCATACAACAAATACACATGTATGATAGAGAGAGCATTTGCAAACGGGTTTAGTTACATGTTTGGGTTAGATTACATGAGTGAAATGGAATGTTGTAAGAAAAGTTAAATCTAGGTGGGATATGGTTTAGACTTTGTTAAAGCTGATTCCATAAAAAAAATTGCATATATGAATGGATCTGACAATATGGCGATGTAGAAAACACCAAAATCGATCTAACAACTGAGGTATGTATACACATAGACAAGTACATTCTTAAAGTCTTAGTTGTTTATTTAATTCTTATTGTGCTGGGTAAAAGCAAGTTTGATACTGAAGTAAAGACACTTCATTGATAGAAGCATTGAAACTGATACTAAGGCAGGTCATTGAGCTTACACCTAGCAAAAATTTGATTCGACGACAGTCGTCGGCAAACCGCAAATTAAAAGCATTGGTAAATAAACGGAATAAGACTCACGTCGTAATAAACTTTGCAGAACGATTGCTAACATTTTCAAGTTGCTGTACTCGATCTAACAAAAATAGATCCATTCAAGAGAGCAAAGATCTTCTAATTCCGACCTTGCCAAAGACCTAGTCTATATAGCCCACCTTTCAGCAATTTAATAGTTATTTATAACTATTAAACTTATTTTTTCACAAAATTGTTTCAACTATTAAAATTAGTATTTAGATGAATAAAAGCATAAATTTAGTATATTAGTTTAGTTAGGTTTCTAAATTACCTAAAAATATGTAAATGTCGCTTAGGTCTTTTAATGGGAAGTTTGTTAGAAAAATCCACCATTAGAAAATTCTACTGGGTTTTAAGGTGGTCTTATGTGTGCAATGTCCAACAGAGCTCCTATTAGGTCAGAACATTTTCGCGCAATCTTTCATCCGAAATTTTGAACTATTCCCCGACGTCGTATAAATTAAACTTTTGTAGGATAGTCGTGTTTTTACCACAATTGCATAGTTCTCTTTATTATTCTGCTTGTTGATAACTAATAACTAAACAATTAATTTTCAAGCACTTGAGAAGTGGGGGGGGGACCGTATTCCGAAAATACTTTGCAAGGCTGTATGTTAATTCAGATATCGTTGGGAAGAGGTAAAATAGAATCAGAAGTTAATTTGATTTTTGTACCGGCATTTTCATCTCTATAATTCCATGGGCATTAATACCATTTTAAGGAGGAATGCATTATAAATCGATACTATTTCTTTAATAGGGGCGTTCCAACTGTTTGAAATTGAGACAATTATTTTATAAGATGATTTCGTTTTTAGTACCACTATTGGTATTTTTTGCTTGCTCCCAACTGACCTGGCTGTTTTAATTTTGGTTGGTGAAATTACTGAAATATATTATGCGTGCTTGAATGGCTTGTTTTCAAATGTGTTAATATTCACTATTCACACTTTGTTCTCGTCACCGAACATTGGCTTAAGGAGGATAAACCAATTTTTTTGAACGACTGTCTTGTTATCGAGCTATTGTCGATCAAACACTGTTCATGGTGAGACATTGATATTTGCTCACAGAAAAATGCTGGAACTTTTGATGTTTGCTAACTTTAATGATATGATTGTGGAGCCAGTTTGAATTTTCAATGGTGTGTTGTCCCGCTTTTGATTTTTATATTTTGTGTATTTATAGACCACCCACTAGTGACGAAAATACTTTTATTTATAGGTTGGAACTTCTCTTATCACGGCTGCCTCTGCATGCAGTAACAATATTGACAGGGGATTTTAACATAAACTTTCTTGATACAGCTTCCCCTTCATCTCAATCATCGATAGCAATGTTGAATACTTTTAATTTAAAACTGCATGTAGAGTCGCCTACATGTATCACATCAAATTCCGCAACAGGGTTGGACTGGTACTATGGCTTTTCTGGACAGGTTTGCAATTGGTTCTGTAGCTATCTCGTTTCTCGCATACAGTTCGTCGAGTTGGATGGAGCAAGGTCGAGTGCTGTGAAAACAAGGCACGGTGTCCCACAGGGGAGTATCCTTGGGCCGTTGCTTTTTAGCCTGTATACTTCCGATCTTCCTAGGCAGATTCGATATTGCTCCATGCATCTCTATGCGGATGACACGCAGCTTCTTGCTGGGTTTGCTCCCGAGAATGCTTGCTATGCTCTCGGGCAGGTGGTCCGCGACTTGGGCAGGATCTTCGAGTGGTCCAGCAGCCATGGTCTAATGCTTAACGCGAGTAAGAGTAATTGTATGATGGTAGGTTCCAAATCAATAAGACATAAATTTGAATTGTGTAATTTTGTTACTCTTCATATTAATGGCTCTTTGTTGCCATCTGTTGAATATGCCAAAAATCTGGGGTTGACATTCGATGTGCATTTGGACTTCGAATTTCATGTTAGAAAGAAAATATCCGCTTTGTACTTTAAACTAAAAAGTCTACACGCATTTAAGTATACTTTGCCCATGAGTGTGAAGCTTATGTTGGTTGAGTCTCTTCTCTTCCCACAGCTAGATTATTGTAGCGTTGTTTATTTTAAATTTTTGAAGTTGTGCATATAAAAGGAAACTTCAGCTAGCTCAAAACTCGTGCATTCGTCTTGTGTACTGTGTGAACAAGTTTGATCATATAACTCCAGTGTATATAGAGAATAGAATCCTTAAATATGAATATCGTGTAATGTTTCATTTTGGTGTATTTGTATATAAGTTGTATAAGACCAGATGCCCTGGATATCTTTGGGAGTATTTGATAGCTAGGCGGGATTTGCATGACTTGAATCTGAGGAATGTAGTTAGGTTTCACATCCCTCAGCATAGGACGTCCAAGTTTAGGGACTCATTCGCATTCCTGGCAATAGAATTGTTAAACTCAGATGTTTTTAACTTTATTGTGGATAATTCACTTGCTTTTAAACAAAAATATAAGAGTCATCTGCTCAATATGATGTAACTGTTTTAGTGTAAGTTCGCAGTGACTGTTATCAGTCTAACTGCGTATGTGCTGTAATCGAGGCTGTAATATAATATAAGTATATCCTACTTCTGTACAGGTAACATGGAAGAACGCCCAGGCGAATGTTACCATTTATGTAATAATCACTGTAACTATTACATAATAAATAATTTTTGATTTGATTTGATATCTGCAGTGGCTTTGACAGTTTAAATGTTGAGTGTGATACTATCAATGCAGGATTGTCTGATCATGAGGCAATTGTGTGTAATTTCTTAGTTAGTTTAAGTAATGTTGAGCCTGAAATCATAATAGGTCTTCAATTACATGTAAGAATGCTGACAGGTCAGAGGTTGTAAATGCTGAGGCACATTGCAGGAATTTCATTCCCTTTTGTGCAAAATTTTTAATGATTCATTTCCCCTCCGTACATTTGTGTGTAAAAATAAAATTAAAAAACCATGGTTTCCTAGGTTTTAAAAATATCATCAAGAAATATGCGCGCCTTGCATTATATTAGAAAGCTTGGTTTGTGCTTTATTTTAATAATTATCATATAATTTTAGGAAAACTATTAAATCAGCTAAGCAGCAATATTTTAATAATTGTATACAAAATTCGGTAAATAAACAGAAGGAGGTTTGGGAAATTGTCAACAACTTGAGAGGCAAAAACAAAACCACAACTGTTAACTCAGATTTGGATTGTCTTAAAATTAATGAATTTTATTGCTCCGGGACAAAAAATGTAAACTCTAGAATAAATTCAAACCTTGATTTTGGACAATTTTTGCAAAATGTTGATGTTTCTCAGTCGTTTTTTCTAGCACCCACAAATATGGATGAAATAAAAAAATACATTATTTGCATTGAAGAATAAAAGGGCCACAGGATGATATGAGCTGTCTCTGCAAGCTTTCTTGAGTGTGCCTGATATTGCTTTAGCAGTACTTGCGGAGTGTATAAATCACTCGTTTCTATCTGGAATTGTCCCTCAGTTTTTAAAAATAGCGACTGTGATAAACTTATATAAGGGAGGCGACTCAAATTCTCTTAGTGAAAAATCGGATACTTTCCTTTCTAAATAAATATAATTTAATATGCACAGAACAATTCGGTTTTCTTGAATGTTTATATTTTAGTGTTAATGATAGTGAGGTAGCCGCGGCGGTTTTCTGCGACTTGTCGAAGGCATTCGACTGTGTGGATCATAAAGTTCTCTTGCTCAAGCCCGAAAAGTATGGGATAAGGGGAAAAGCTTTGGAGTGGTTTAAGTCATATTTGTCTGGGTGGCTCAAAATTGTAAGTTTTAAAAATCAGTCTTCCAAAGAGCTGGAAATTCGAGCAGGAGTTCTGCAGGGATGTCCTTGGTCCGCTATTGTTTTTAATATATATTAATGATTTACCAAGTATTGCAATAAAGGGTAAATTTACTCTGCTTGCGGATAATTCAATTATACTTTGGACAGGCAAAAATTTGAATCAACTTGAGTCAAATGTTAAAGATGATCTGGTCGTGGTAAAAAAAATGGACAGATGCCAACTTTTTATCTCTCAACATCAAAAAACGCAAACATTCTTAGTTTTAAATGCAATTTTAATGAAGTGAAGTGAAGTTGAAGACCAAGTGATAAATAATGAAAAAGTAAGATTCCTGGGTTTATACATGGATGATAGATTAAAATTGGAATCACACATAATTAACCTAAGCAAAAAATTGGGCTCCACCTGCTATGCGATTAGGATAATTTCGAATAACTTGAATTTCACTGCTACAAAGACTGCATATTTCTCCCTAATCGAGTCACACTTAAGATATGGCATAAGCTTTTGGGGTTAGTTTGGGTTGCTCCCAGCATTTATTTAGCATAACATTTGTTCTGCAAAAAAGGACCATTAAATATATATGCAGAGCCAGAATTAGGGATTCTAATAGACCGCTATTTCTATCACATAGGATTTTGACCTTGTCCTGTTTGTTTTTGCTGGAGACATCTTGCTTAATTCATAAGAAGTTTAAGAGTGAAATTGATTCATCCCCAGTGCGTTCCACTCGCCAAGCATTTAAAATTAATTTACTATACCCCATTACAGTCTAACTAAAACTTCAATATTCTACACTGGTAAAAAAATATATTTAATCATCTTCCGCTAAAAATTAGAAAAATTCAAAATCTCAAAATATTTCGAAAATAAGTAAAAGCTCTCCTAGTTTCTAAGGCTTATTATACCACAGAAGAATTTTTCCGCGATAGTTTCTAGTGTACCTGCATTGATCTACGTTCCTTATTTCAGCTTTCCTCGTTCTAATGTGATTTTAATACCTGACGAACATGTTGAAATGTTAGGAAACAATAGACTAATTAAGTTTGCTTTGTTAATGTTATTTAGGATTACAATATTATGGGTTATACCTGACATATCTAATGATTAGGGTACCATAATGGTTGAGTAGCTGGTCAACGGCTGAGATTTGTATTGCCTAATATGATGGCCATTTAACTTAAATGCAGTGTATGTTCATCAGCTATGTCACACTCATGTTATTCTGATTATTTTTGTTTGCTTTTGGTTTGGAGCGCACCAAACACATTTTAAAAAATATTTGTTTTTGTGTTGTGGCTTTGTAAATGGAATGTAATGATTCTTTATACAATAAAGCTTTTTGACTTTTGACTTTGGATAGTGGAGCCTTTTTTCCCCAATCTTGTTACGCCACTGGAATATTTATAAAAATAACACACATTTTTAACGAAATTCGTCTTTGCAAACCAAATATTTTATATTTTTATACTCTTTTCTACTCCGCCCAGCGCCCCTATCCGCTCCACTGTCCTGCAAGACAGGTGACTACTATTAAGTTTCCACCAATAAAAAAAACATGTCTAAAAATGATGTAAAAACACTCAATTTCTATCTTCTAAAATCAGTCTGACACATCAATAAAAAATGACCATATTGTAAAAAATTACCTTACATAATTTTTTAATTAGAGGATGCAAAGTGTATTTATAATGGGGAAAATAACTGAACTCAAAAGTCCAGCGAACATCCATGGTCCAGTCCAGTAACTTGACCGGATGTTCAAACATTTGGCACAAAGCAAGTCCATTCCACCTCTAACACAAATTTATCTTATTTTAGGATAAGAGCTTCAGATAAGTGACACTTGAAAGACCTCACAAAATTTAAGACTTTTTCGGACATCAAATGCATGAGACTCCACCTTAACGGGCAAGTTTATCTGAATTTGTCCTTTAAAAAACCACCTACATTTTGGCTAACTCTTGTAAAAAGAAAATAACAATAAAACTAAGAATAAAACTATCATAGCACCTATTATAGAGGGAAGAAAAGGAATATAGAAATGCAATTTTTGCACAAATGGCGTTATATTTATTTATATTTCTCATCTGCTCTAAAAATAAATATGAAAATGGCATTCAAAAAGTTCATTTACACTAGGCATGCCAATTAAAAAAAAATAAACTGAATACACTAGAAAGCAAAATAACTATTCTAGTTGTGAAATCCAAGAATTTATGTTCTTTATCAACATAAAATATGTTGTAGATAATATGTATGTAATTATGTTTAAATAATAAGTAAACTTCAGATAGGTAACAAATGAAAATAAAAGCACTTGTTATTTAGTTAAATACCGGTGAATTCTTAATAATTTGATGATTTGTCTGTACCAAGATGAAGAAAATATTTGCTTCAAAGAAGCATTTGATGCCTAGCATTCATGCATATTTTAATAAGTCACACATAGCCACTTGATCAATCTTGTGCCATGTAATATACTGCAGTTTTTGAGATTTAGATTAGTTCTAGATCATACTGGGAAATAATAACACAGATCTTATTTAACAGGGAATATGGATAAGATAAGGAGTAATCTGATTAATATTAAAAGATAGACTTGTTACTTTCTCACAAAAAAAATCTGTGTACCAGCAATCAATGGCCTTTGAATTTATTTAAAATTATTTAAATGCCTTAGACCTTGAAAAATGTTTTATAAAAATGAGAAATGTATCACTTAAAATATTTATAAAAAAGAGCAATATATTTGTCGAAAAAACTCGTTCCTTCCTAGGTGTCATTGAAGTTTGAACATTCCAAAATATTTTATATGTAAAAAACACACCATCTAATTTAAACAAAGATTATAAAGTAATAAAATATTGGCACACACTCAACATCAGTTGATAAGTGTAAAATGTCACCATGAAATGTAAATATTTATATCAAACAATTACCTACACTACTGGATTGGATCAATGCCAAATTAGCATGTACTTATCTTTATTTTACCTCAATGCTAGGGAAATTGAGCATAAAAATAATAGAAAATGATGTACAAACTAAATATAAACAGTCCTAAACCTTTAAAAAAAAAGTACTTAATGCAACCTAATCAGTTTTATTATAATTTGGATTGTTTCAAAATATTGCAATCCAGATAAGCATATCCACAAGGAGATAATAAATAAATAAAATGTACTCACAGTTTATTATTCAGAGTTAAATGGTTCATGGTAATTCTGTCCGTTATCATATTTTCGAAGGCTGTATAAAGCTGATCTCAGTAACAAAAATAGGGTTTATGAAACCCAAATCTATCTTCTACAATATGTAGAACCGAACAGGATCCTTTCAGGGACCAATTTAATTTCTAAAACAGACAAAAAGGTGAGATAAGAGACGAAGGTCAAATAATGAGATTCCACTTAGGTGGATGAAGTCACAAGTAGCTCCAGTCGGCCAATAAGTCTCGAAAAAATAGACTACATAGCTAAACAATTCTTTATCGAACACTGAAAATATACAGATTATTTCGGGATGTCTGTGAACTTTTCAGAATCAAAATTTAATTTTTACTGAAAGGAAAAATGGCTGCTACTCTACTTAGCTACGTCGCAACGCAATCGCGAAAGAAAATGGTAAACAAGGAAGTATTTATAGGACGGAAGCATATTTACCTGAACTTTTATTATTTATCTGGGAGATACGTTTACAATAGTCGCAAAATCGTTAAACATTTCCTTTTGCTTTTTACACATCAACTTTTTCCTAGAGTTCAGAATTTTTCTGAAAACAACGCTCGTCTCGCCGTACTCTCCACGACGAAAATGATTTTTGGTAAAATAAAATGGCTGCACTTCCACTTACGATCGGCAGCGCGCTCTATCGGGCAAATTTTCTTATGGCGGGTCATTCAATTCTGATCATTCTACCAACCAGAATATCTTCAAAAATAAAGTACCACGCGCCACAGTCATTTGATTAAATTCCAAAAAATACGAGAAATAACATTATCTGGCGAATCAATAAATATATTTTAGGAAGGACACACTTTTTACTCTTAACAATAGATTCAATAGCTAATAAATAGTAAAAGTATTGCTTTCTTATAAACTAATATCACAAACAAAAATTATGAGACAGGTTCCTTTAACCTAAGCATTTTTACAGGTAAAAGCATAACCATTTCTTTGCAAATGCTTAATTCCATTGGAATAAGAGCTTGTGCATTTGTGTGCTTTTCACAATAGTCAACGATAAATTTGTGGTGTTTATATTGTTCTTCAACATTTTTCAATTGAACCCTTTTGTCCAGTGTAATGTATCTTCCAAATAGAGCTGCCACATGGAAATAGGCTCGAAGAAATGGTTTTTCCGCATCATCATGAACCTTTTCTCTTTCTGCGACATTTACCTTTAAAGATGACAAAAAACTTTCATAGTGTTTAATACATTTATCTACTAAAATATTTATCTTTGTTAATGCCTGAGGTTTAGGCCTTTCTTTGCTCTCTCTAAGTTTCTCTGACTTTATATCAATAATATCAGAGTAAGCCTGACCTAGTTCAAACCATATTTGCCTGCAATAATTCATGTAATACTGAGGATTTATACTATTGATTACATGTTCCAATAAATCAATACGCCTCTTATGTAATTTAGCTTGGTTGTCTTGATCATCTTCAAAAAACAATAAGTTTAAGTATAGCTGGCTTTGATCTTGAATGATCTCAATGTAATCTGAAGCCCGAGTATCTAGATTATAATAATCTTGAGCCTTTTTGATCCACTCTTGAGTTATCAAAAACACTTCTTTAGCATCAGCTAGTTGTAATATAAACTGGTCAGTGATTTGGTTTTCATATGAACTGACATCTATTCCTCTAAACAATAAATTCTGCAAGTCTTCTATGGCAATTTTAGCATCATCAGATAACTTCATAAGTGATAAGTCAGAAACTAAACTGCATTTTTCGTCAATATCTTCAGTGTGTGCCAAAAGTCTCTCTTTTGACTTTCCCAGCAGAAATATACCATATTTTAACCAACAACGAGCTACATCGGCACTCCGATGGTTGAAAGTTTCTATTTTGGCTTCATGTTCCTCATTTACATCAGTTTCTATGTCTAGCTCTTCAGTTTTGTATTTATCTAAAATACAAGAGCTAGCCGCCAAATGATGTCTGGCCTGTTTAAAGCCACATTTTTCCATAAAAAATTGTGATAGTGTTGCTGAATTTAGTGACCAATCTATGGGCTCATAATCATCCATTTCTAGTTGCCTCTGTAGAGTAATATGGCAATACACTGCGCTTTTGAAGTCCTCATTCAATTTACCAAAAATCTGGGCTAGATAATATAATGTCAGTGTATAAATTTTTTCCATATTTTTTAAAGCCATAGTGTCATTATATGCTTCTATGTTGGGTTCAAATAACTCTGATATATCAATGGGTGCTTTATCAGTTTCTTTGAAGCTATTAAAAAGTTTCTCAGCTTTTTCGAGAAAAACTTTTGATTTTTCAGGTTCCCGCTGTGACCACAATATCCCAAACTGGTTATACATATTTAAAGCTATGAGAACGACTTCAGGAAGGTTTTCAATATTTTCGATGATCTCTTTGCACTTTTCCAAATGCTTCTCGCCTGCAGAGACTTCTTCAGTGTCAATTGCTACCATTCCGAGGTACATATGAACGGCCCCATACATTGCTACGAATAAAAGTTAATGAGAAACATAATGTCTACTGGTAATTGTACATCGTTACCATTTAATTTAATTCTTTCCGGACCTTCGGCAGGAAAGTTCCTAAATAAATTTTCAATATTTGCCTTCATTCCAATAAGAATTTGTCTTGCTGAATACTTGGAGAGAAAAGGTTCATTTTCTGGATCAGACTTACTATCTTCCAATAACAGTTTGATTACTTTCTGATATTTTTCTTGAAGATCCACAAAAGCTTCTTTATTTATAGTCATTTTTGTATGGTACTTGTCCTAAATACTAAATATTTGTCAAATATATAAACAAAGTTTTTAATAATTTTTAGCTTGACATCAATTTGTCAATAATTGACATTTCTAATGTGACTTCTTCTTTCTTCCTTACGTAACTACGTTACGTAATGTGGCATTTACCGGTTGGTATTCAGCCATCTCCATCCTATAACCCATAGATAAACGCTATAACACTTATCTATAATCTACACCGCTCTTCCGCGCATAGACATAGACGGAGGCATCAACTAGACTAGACCTAGCGCGGCACCTAATCAGCCGAATGTTTTATTTCACGCATGACCCTCCGCTCGTTTCCCTCGCTACGGGGGCTCACAGAACAGGAACCCAAATCTGACCCAAGGCATTCCCAAAATGAAGAAAAAATACTTTTTATAAACATGATTTAAAAAACCCGTCAGGAATTGAGCCCCAAGCCGCCGTATCACACTAGACGCTAGCGGGGTGCAAGCCACGAATAGTCCTGACCAATCAGAAACAAGGCGCTAACGTTCTGCATTCAAGCATGGCCCTCCGCTCGCTACTGGGGCTCAATCAACAAGAACTAACCAAAACTAACCCAATATTAAGATAAAAAAGTAAATTAATAAAAAATAAACATAACCTTTAAAAAAGACAAACACATCATTCTGGGAATCGAACCCGCAGCGCAAGAATGACAGACAAGCACTCTGCCTACTACACCACCGTGGCGTTGTAGGGGTTTCGCTAAAACGTAAAGATATGAATAATTCCGATATACGCTAGCGTCTTGCTTTTGATTGGTCAAGACCAAGACTATCGGTGACTTGCACCTCTCTAGTCGCTAATCCGTACCACAGGTCCAGCATCTAATCACTCAACCACTAGAGCACTCTCAGACAATTCATTGCACCGCAAGCAAAGACATCAGCAAAGTGAAGGCTACCCTTCTGCTTGTGTTACACGTTATTCTAGTTTGAGGGGCCTACTTGGTGGGAACCTCCAGTATGGCAAGCCTGTGCCCCTGGTGACTCCCGATTTTATAACAATTACTTAACAAATACAAAATGGTGGCTCTATGCCAAAACTTTGCAGGCACAGATTGATCCCACAAGGACATCCGGTCCTCCATGACCTGGGTACCGGCGTGAATAAGTATTTATTCTGGTTAGATCTCCCGATTCTTCCTCGGGGAGAGACCTAGGTTACTGAACGAGAGCCACGTGTTCGCCTAAAATGGCGGCAAAGAAGCCGATACGGAACGCGTGGCTAAGGCGGCGCGCGGCGCCCCATGCATCCGATTTATGACGTACTATATCCGAAAAAGCCTTAATTTTCGTGAACATGAATTTCGCAGACGAAGGGGAAATGCAATGTTCAGATGCTGTGCTTGTGATACGGCGATCTGGACTCAATTTCCGTCGATTTTATTTTTTTAAGGTTATCTGCTGCTGCTTCTTAGATGTGAGTTTCGCGCATGCGCATTTGCCCAGCTTTTTTTTTAGGTTAAAGTAGTAGTACTAGTAGGTAGTAGTGTCCGGGCTTAGCAAGACTTGGAGCGACACTTCCAGATTGCTTACACCCTGGTGGGCAGAGAAACTATTTTTAGACTCTCCCGTATGACGAGTATGTACACTCCTGGAGGCTCCGACTTGTACATGCACGGCTTGTTTTAAGGTTCGAACACCACCGGCTGGACGTATATTTATTTCAATCTTGTACATGCACAGATTTTTAAGGCTTAAACCCCCGGCTGGACGTCCTATTCTTCCTCGGGGATTCAAAACGGTCCCCGAACATTCACCACTCGCCCTCCAAACTGAAGACGAAAGGGCCGATACGAAGCAGAAGTCTTTTTAAGGTTATGCTTGTTTCTTTTTTAAATTTGGGTTAGTTTTGTTTGGTTGCGCCCCGGAGCGAGCGATGGGCATTGCATGAGGTGAAAATGTAAAAATACGAATATAAAGATTAAACAAGGCATGTGATTGTCAACAATGTGATGCGCACGCAACTCTGAAGCTCTGTGATTTGGTCCGGGCAACGTCTTGAACTTGGAGAGTAGACGTTTCCCGTACCACATAAGAGGTCTTCAGAGTTGCGCGCGCATTTTGTTGACAAACACGATATCTTAAGGGTCTAGCGAATTGCTGTCAACTGGTCTCGTAGCTCAGTGGTTGGATGATGTGTCTGCGATACGGCGGCCGGGGTTCGATTCCAGTGGCATTAATTAATTTTGCGTTAAAAGTTTTTCCTTCATTTTGGGCATGCCTTGGGTTAGTTTTGGTTAGTTTCTGTTGGTTGGGCCCGCGTAGCGAGCGAAGCTAGCACATGGTCATGCGTGAAGTGTAATATTAGAAATTTTGTCAACAATGTGATGCGCACGCAACTCTAAAGCCCTCTGATGTGGTACGGGCAACGGTAAGTCTTGATGTGGCTGTGA
>MU191408.1:0-20860 GCA_016904865.1 Pissodes strobi
GTTAAAGATATGTTTTTATGGTATTTATTTTCAATAGCAAGTTTTATAATAAGGTCGCAAATAACTGAAAAACCCTAATTTAGTCAACAAGGCTATTTTGAGGGTGCGTAAATAAATAACAAAACATTAGTATCTTTTCGTGCAAGACACAATAAATCAAAAAACCGCTTCAAAATACTGAAATGTACTCGTATTATGTTTTAATTCATCTTAGTTTCTAGCAGAGTTATAGTCGTATTAGAGCACGTAATATTGAAATACCTTACATACATAAGTACTTCAAATTCTGACTTTCCTTATACATTAGGGGAGAATGCTAAATTTGCAAATTTATGTTGCTTGTAAATTAATGTACATATGCATGAAATAATTATTACTGGCATTTTTTTCGCTGCTTGTAAGAGTCGTTGCGATGTTTTTTAAAAGTTAAATATTATATGAGTTTTAATTATTATGATCAAGTGTATTACGAAATGAAAATAAACCTATAATAAATTTACCTAGGATTTTATTAAATACAAACTTTAAATTGTTGCTCTTAAATATAACTTTCTAGCTTTAGCTTAGCTGGATAGTAGTATTCCGTTGTAAATAATGCTAGATAATAATAAATTATACACATCAATAATTTTTTAAAAATCGTCTATGCTTGTCACTTTAAAATAAAATAATGCACTTACTTTTTGCTACTAATTATAAGTTTCATTATTAGTGTTAAAAAAAAATATTAAAAGACGGAATTTAAAAATTTTCAAAAATAAACAAAATTTTAGTTAAAATATAATTTATTATGCACATAAATACCAAAAATGCTATTATTTTTTCAACAAAATGTGTTTTTTTTTTTAGAAATAAACGCAATTGCCATAAGAAAACCGTAGTCTCATCCACTACTATATTTTGGAAAGTCTTTATTATACAAACCTCGAATAAGGAAAGATATAATAAAAGTAGCATGAATACGAATAAATGTGTAAATAACTTATACTACTTTGTATGGAAAGTTACATTTCAATTAATGCATAGTCCGACATTACGCTTTGAGCACATCGTTCGCATTATTGACTGACAGTTTGCTCCAGCACATTTCATTTTCTTTTTGTTGGGTGTCAAAATCCAGAAATGGCCTGTATTGTCATATTCTGTAACTGCTGCTTGAAGACAAACTGGAAGAAGTCGACCAATTCCTTTGGCAGGATTTCTATATTTTGCGTGACTAACTTTGACAATGTCACGTCTAAACTCTAACTGGCTACAATTATGCCCAGACTTTTTGTAAATTATCCAGGCATATCAACCACTTCGTGCAACGTCCTTATGGCATAAGGAAGTTGAATCGGGATATTCCTTGTAACGTGTGACCACGTTGTTGTGTGTCCAACGCATCAAAATTACGCCATTTCCTTTTTCGAGGGCGAAGTCATATTCTCCCCTTTTGACCTTTTGCATCTCCTTTTTACTTTGCGCAGGACAATTTCTCTCATTGTACCACTCGCATGATAGCCTCGATCTTTAGATGCTTTAGCAAGGTAAAACTTGTAAACAAATTATCAAAGTAAAACGTGTAACATAGTTTTTTTTATTGGGAGGCAATTCATCTATCATCGAAACTAATGGTGCCGCTGCCTTTCCGAATGATATAGCTCATTCGGGTTAGGATCATTTCCTTGGTAAGCACTGAAGTTTACCAAATAACCACTCTTAGTATTCATGCACCAGACCTTGTATCCAAAGCGAATGGGTTTACCTCTGATAAACTATGTGCAGCAATGCTTGCCAAAATACTTTATCATAGATTCGTCGTAGTTTAGTTCGCTTTCAGGTAAAAAAATTGATTTTTTTTCTTAGGTTATCAATCATTCGTGGCACCTTTGCCATTTTATTTTTTTTTCAGATTAGCTTTATCCGCACAATGTAGAAAACAAAATATTGGTAAAAATCTGTCTCACCGCCTGCTTTCCGATATACAAATATTCCATCCCCAATAATATTTTTTTCCAGGAAGGTCAATGTAACCAGAGACTATCAAAATAATGATGAAGGACGTCATTTCATCTTTTGTGATTTTTGGATCTCGCAAGTTTTTGAAATGGGCATATCCTTGTGATTCTCTTAGTAGAATTTTGATGAATTTCTCGTCGAAATATTTTTTAAAAAGATCAAATAGTGTGTAGTTTTAAATAACTCATAATTGAAATCTGGGAATGATCTGACATTCTCTTCTAAGTCTCCTTTTCTTTCTCACTTCACACTAGTCGTGTCAATTTTCTCCATTGACAACGCTATTTCCCTGAATCCATTGCTAAAGCATGAATTTGTAGTTCAACGGGTGCACGAAGCTGGGATGCCGGCAAATTATAAATCATTCCCCCATTATCCTCTTCTGCTGAGTATTCATCAGTAAGCTCGTTCGTGTCTGGTGGTTCTATATATGCCACATCCACATCCAAGTCATTAGCATATGCTATTTCCAATTTCCAATGCTTCCTGACCGCCAATATAAAATATTAAAAATAGGTAACTGAAGAGACCAGGGTTGCCGTATGGCAACTAAATATTTATGGACGTCAAAACCCATACCAAAACTTAAACGAAAAACCGCGTATAACCTCTATTTAAAATATTATTTATTTTACTTACACTGGATTCAGATCCATTTTTATTGTAAATTTATAAGTAACGAATTATTCAGACCAGCACAATATCAACAAGACGCTTGCAAACTTCAAAAACTCAAGAACACGTGGCGGCTCGTACCTTTTCCTTGACAAAACACCTTGCGCTATCTATTAGAAACCAGATGAGCATAGGAGAGTTTTGCGCTAAAGTTGGGATTACCGTAGTCTTTTATGGGTAAAGTTACAGAGAAATAAAGAATTACATTGTTACATTAGCACAACAAAACTTTCCTTTTTTTATAATCCACGTTACGAAAATTTAGATATCTCTTTCTTATTTTTGAATTTGTTTACAAAGAAGTTGAAAAATTCTACATCTGAATCAGAAAAGAATACGCAATAAGTAGACATATTAATCCAGCCATATCTTGAAGTTGAAAATGATTCATTTTACATGATGGTATTCAAATTTACAATGACTTACCAAGGAGAGTACAAATTTATTTAAAGTACAGGGTTATTCATTATAAATGGACACCCCCCTTAACTTGGATAAATTTTAAGACAGAGAGAATTTTTTATCGACTTGTAGGTAATCATCTTAAGCAAACGCCAATATAAAGTTACATTTTTTAAATATTAATGCATATTTGGATTTTACTTAAAATTCTAAGCATATTTTATATATGATGTTATACCTCTAGAGTTAGTAGCTTCACAGCTATAAACGGTTGAAAATCGATACTTTGGCTACTTTTCACCTTGGTAGCAAGAAGGCCATTAAAAATGGAGTAGAATGAATTTCACATTCCTATCTTAGCTTTTCAAGAGCTATCTGATGGTGCTAACTGATGGTACCTACCGAAGTACCAGATTTGGTACCATGGTACCGCCTGCCAGGTAACACCTTCAGATAGCTCTTGAAAAGTTAAGATAAGAATGTGAAGTTCATTTTACGCCATCTCTAATGATATTCTTGCTACCAAGCTGAAAAGTAGCTAAAGTACCGTTTTTCAACTGTTTATAGCTGTGAAACTACTAACTCTAGAGGTATAACATCATATATAAAATATGCTTAGAATTTTGAGTAAAATCCAAAAATGCAATAATATACAGGGAGTTCCATTTAAAAAATATAACTTTTTATTGGCGTTTGCTTATAGTATAATATTTTCATAAATAATAAAAAAATTAAGATGATTACCTACAAGTCGATAAAAAAAGTAGCTTAACCCTGTACATTTAAAGTAATATCTTTCAAGATAATAATTATTGATATTCACTGTTGATATTACGTAACGTATTTCTTTATGTACAGATTTATCTATTATTTTTTTTACATGTTTCTTTTTTATTATTATTGTTCGATGTAATATTGAGCTCCTTACAAGAAAAGTCATAAAACATAAAACTTTTTAGATTTTAATATTAAAGTCTATTAATTACGGCCTAACTATATCATCATTTCATCAGTGCTCTGCAATATTGAAGTTAAGAAACACAAACTTCTTTTAATTAGGCCACAACTTTTACAACTTCAGAAAATCTGTATTTGAAGCATTTTCATTAACTCAACTATTCATAATATTTACTTAAGCAAAAGCTAGCTTACTTTCCGGTATTCCTTATTAGCTGTTGAAACTTCTAAAGCAATTATAAAATTGGGAAAAGTTTTCCCGCCAAGAATAAGAAAAGAAGATAAAAGCCAAAGAAAAACTTCCCCTTCTTTTTGATAGAAAATATCGTCTGATAAAATATTTCGTTGAGTGAAAAACAGGGCAACTTTCCGCCAGGAAAGAAACTTTTTATTTCGTTATTGCTGCCTTGATTATTAATTACGGCTAGCGGCTTAATTTACTTGTTTTTTACCCTAACTCGTATAAATCTTAATTAGTTCGAAAATATCTACTTAACAATTTACATTAACACTTTGACTGCCAAGCCAATTTATTGTAATTGATGTTAAGGGCACGTCAGTCATATGCGACTAACTTGGCTTTTTATATGGGACTCATGTCAGTCGTATTTGCTGATATGGATGGGTTTGCATAACCCGGTGTCAGACATTTGTGCCACAAAATACGTGCTTTATGGATACCATATTCCTTATAGCACCACAGAGCACCCTTTTAGCAAAAATTAATCTATTTTTTTTTTTTGAAATATAGGATTGCGTTTATGGAAAAAAAATATTTTGTTTTTGTGTCAAGTGGAAAATTAAAACATTTATTTTTAATAAAAATAAAATATAGTAAAATTAAATAAACAGGCTGGTTTATTTTTTACCCCAAAGCAAAATAAATAATAAAAAAAAAATAAAATTAAAATTAAAAATATAATAAAAAAAAATAAAAACACATATTCATATTTATTATCATCTATAAAACGATAAAAAAAAAATTAAAGTTCGTATTTAAAAAAGAAAGTTAATGATGATCCCTTGAAGATGACACGTCGGATTCCAAGCTGGATACCACCATTGTATAGAGCAGAAAAAGTGGCAGTGCAAAAGTGCAATCCAATTTGAAATCCGTTTTTAAATAAGCTCAGGAAAAAATAAAACTATTTTTCAATATTCCGGTTATTTTTCGGATAACTCCGAAAATACTCGGAATTTTACAACTTTCTAAACGGCATATTGTTAGGCACCTAAATGCGCAATTTTGCTCAAATTTGACACTGTATCTCTTACGGTTCTCGAGTTCTCCATACATAGATAGACTCGAATTCGAGCCACACTGTACATCAAACGTTTGACGTAACATCTAATTAGTAATCGACGTTCATTTTGTTGATAATTTTTTGTTTCACCTGATTAATGATTGATAAATAAGGATGGAGTTATTCCAAAGGGGTATTAAAAATAGTATATACCAACCTGTTGCAAAAAGTATTTTTATTATTCATGATAATATCTTTTAGCCCAAGAAAATTAAATTTAAAAGCTGGGATAATTTTTAATTAAGCAACCGACATTTTTAAAACTCATAAACAAGTTTTAATGCAATAGCGCATAATTGTCGAAATAATTAGCATAATTTTAGCCGAGATATTTTCACGACTGCACAAATAATGATATATATGTAGTGCTCGGTGCAGCGGGCAGGTTTATCTACGTATAATTCATTTCACTGTGGAAAACTTGGCTCGTAAAAAGAAGAGCACGTAGGGAATTAACGACCTCACTAAATTTTCACCTGTTCGCTGTTTATGAGGGGTTACATTCCCTTTCGTAGAATAGCTTTATAGTAATAATTCGCAGTGTTTATTATATTGATATTTTGTAAAAGGTAATTAGCTGAAAAAAAAAAAGATTCAGTTCCTCTAGGCCAGATGCCCCAACCATGTGTACATGGTAATACAAAAAAAAACTTAAATTCAAAAGTTGTGTGGTTTTTTTATATATTATCTTTTAGAAATGTCAAAAGAAAAAAATTGCCTGTCCAATGTCAAAAAACCGCATAACCTTAATTTTTTTAAATGAAACACCCTGTATATTATTGCATATTTGGATTATGCGAAACAGTCTAGATATATTTCATGAATAATGTCCTATACCTATCTCTAACGGTTTTTGAAATATTGACAGTTGAAAATCGACCATTTACCAAGTTTGATAGCTTGTAAAATCTAAACGGCTAAAGATAGAACAAAATGGTTTGCACTTTCCTATATTGGTTTTTCATAAGCTATCGTATGACACTATATATTTTTGTAATTACGGCTGCAGGTGGATGTCAAAATATAATGAATAACCCTGTACTCTATCTCAAAACAGGCAGTAGATATTGAAAAAGCATAACTACAAAACCTGTAAATATAGTTTGGGTTAGTTTGGGATAGTTTGAGTTCGCAGTAGCAATTCTTCTACGACATGTCAGTTAATCCCAATCACCACCGTCAATGCGGTATGGCTGCCAGCTATTATGTATATCCATGTCGACACAATATGTAAAAAGTGGAACGTATAGAACTGCTATATAATCCTAGGTTTTGCTCAACACCGTCTACATCATCCATATTGGTGTTATAAAAATGGGCAATATGAGTTTGATTTACCTTATCATTAAAAGACAAATATCACAATTTTTACAAAGATCTGTGAGTAGATAAAATATTCGTTTCCAATAATTAATTTTTCGCATTTAGTCATAGACTAGCATTAAAAAAATAAGATTTTAGAAGATTCTCATAAATCGATTACCATGATAGTTAAGACTGCCACGTCCTCAACATCCACGAGATACTTTATGCAAACATGGTTAGAAACCCCATTGCTACAGATTTTTGAAGTGAAAGCCCCTTTTGGGTTGTTTCAGCACACTTTTTCCTGGGTGATGAATAAGG
Source organism: Pissodes strobi (assembly GCA_016904865.1). Classification (NCBI taxonomy): domain Eukaryota; kingdom Metazoa; phylum Arthropoda; class Insecta; order Coleoptera; family Curculionidae; genus Pissodes; species Pissodes strobi. The sequence goes on from MU191408.1 coordinate 6,966, forward strand.
CCGAGCTGTCTACGCAAAAGCATGTAACGCTCAAAGTTGTCTACGTTCAGTTATTTAACGCTCATTGGGGTAAAATCGGTGTCGACCTCAATCGAGTGAGAAAGAGAGAGAGAGAGAGAAACAGTCAGCGGACCGATTTCAGTTACCATAAACCTTGCTACACTATTTATTTGTTTAATAGCAGAGAGTAAGGTTATAGTTGATATAGAATAATATTAAAATAATATCAACAATCAAAAAATCAAACGAGTTCAAGACCAGTAAACCGAAACTAGTTATATGAGAAGAGGCAGTTGAGGAGAGTATGCAAATCCCGCTGCTCAGTAAGAGATAGCTTCGGTTAAGGGCGCCAGCAGCTCTACTAGTAGAACTGCAAACTGCCCATGATGTGCTAGGTACCACTCCTCAAAAACCAAATAAATTTATGAATACTTAAATTTGCAAGTAAGTAATGAGGTATTAGACAACAACAACAAAAACTAATATTTTAAAGCAATGTCCAGTTTATTGATAATATTGTTAATGTGTGAAACAACATGTATCCTGCTATTGAAGTCCTTAGGCTAGGTTATTACAATAATGATTATACCACAATAAATCTATAAAATTCAGAAACCACTCACTGACAACGAGAAGATAAGATCAGCTTTTCCAAGTAGAATTAAATGGTACTGAAGTTATTCGGTATCCAATGTTTAATTAAGAAATGCAATGAATCAATTCAGAAAGTGAAGCTAATTATTATGAAATCAGTAGACTGTACAACCTTAGATATTCACTCGCATTCGTTTTTGAGAAAAATAAGAACCAATAGGTTGTAACATTTTAAATTTCGTATATTTAAAACTAATTTAAATTTGGTTCATATTAGGCACATTTGATATGTTTTCGTTGCCAAATAATGTTCCCGAATATTTAATCGAATTTCAACATCACTGCGCCATCTATTATAACTGCTAAATGTAGTAAATTTTTAGCCTTTAATGTTTTCGACAAGAAACAGCGGCATCCGTATAATGGAGTGAAGCCGCCGTTTTCCAAAATGACGTTGGTACTGTTTCATTGTTCTAATTGTAGTAGAATCATTGTTACAATTTATTAATTTAATTAATTATTCTTGATTATGGTTCGCATAAACGTTAGCCAGTTGGGGTAGGATCATATATTGCTTCTTTTCTTATTTGGTCTCGAAATACGTATTTAAATGTGCAAAATTTTACACTACATAGGGCAAGTTTAGTACTAGTGAGTTTAGTACACTTTTGATTTTTTTTTTACTTAAAAAAAACACTAGGTCGAAGTGGATGGACCACGGCCATGTCACTTTTCTACGGTCATTGGGTAGAACCGGTCGATAGCTCGGCATCTGGAATTTTTCAGACCATCTTAATGGTATTTTGAGCTAAGGCCACATAGTAGGTTCTCGTATACCTTACCTTTGTTTACCTGTGTGTATTTTTGACGAACCTAATTTCTTCATTGAAAGACTTTTATGTGCCAGACTATGAAAGTCACATGTCATAGAGGTTCCACACACCTATAAAACACTCGTTAGATACCTAACACCTTGAATTAGGGTAAATATTAAACAATATTTAAAAAAAGGATTGATGAATTTAATTAATATTCTTAAAGAGAATAAACTTATATTTTCTCTAGAAATAGTCTAAATGGCTAAATACCATTAAATTATGTTATCATCTAGTTGCAAAGTGGTTTTAATATTTCTAATTAAACTAGAATGTTGCCTATAAACTAACAGTCTGTAAATTAGAATTTTTGCCATTAGATTACTTACTGATTTGACTACTGTAACCAAACTTTTACCCAAAACATAGTTTTTAAAGCTTGAGTTAAACTATATAATAGCAGCGAATATTAACTACGATAAGAAGATTCACTCTCCGCGGCGGCACGTCAACGGTATGTCTCCTTCCCCGCGCGAAAACTAGCATGATACTGGCATGTGACCTTTGGACCCGGCGCACACTGGTCGAATTTCTAGGAAAGCTGGCCATAATAAGGTTTACCAGAAATAAGACATAAAAGTTATTAAGTATTACACGTTTAATTTGTATGTTCTTAAACCGTTTTAAAAAATGATTTGGCAAATTAAGGGCTCCTTCGTTTTAAAAAAAGGCTTTTAAATTTTTAAGTCGATGATCCAAATTTTGTTTTTGCAACAGTTAATTCAGGAGTCTCACAAGCAAAATTAATGTTAAGCGGACGACAGAAACGCGTTGATGAGGGCCTGCAATTTTGCCATACATGTATTTCAGAGTTATCGCTATTTTTAAAAATCAATCTAATAGGGACGAAACTAGTAAAACATATAGAAGCATCAGTGCAGTTGTTGTTCAAAAACACTTGCTTATATTCTGACTATACCAAGGTAATATCAAAGCCATATTTACAAATTAAAACTAAATTATAAATTTTTATCTGCTGATTCAGCCAAAGTACCTATTTATTACCTCTTTTTATAATAACATCAGTCTTGCATCAGCAATAATGATTGTACCGAAATTTCAGCTTTAGTTTCACTTACTACAATATTATGGGATTAGGGGTGGGCGACAATAATCGATCATTCGATTCACTTTTAAGAAATTATCGATTAATCGACTTATCGATTAATATTTCAGAAAATATCGATAATCGATTATTTCGATTAATCGATTATTCAGTTATTTGCTAAAATATTAAGCGTTTAATCGATTATTCAATTTCTTGCCCACCCGTACCGATGACTTTACAACAGATATAGCTTTTAAAATTCCAATTTAATAATGCGTTGCGTTAAGGGTAATTTAAATGACATTTGAAAATACCAATCTGTCCAATTCACGTCCGTCACATTTTAAAAATACGAAAAAGAAAGTTCGTGGCTTTAGCGGACATTATTTACCAGATGCGAGGTCAATTCACTACTATGGTCTCCAAAAATTATGGAAAGCCTCCTGCCTCGAACCAGGTGCAATTTCTACGAACAACATCTTACCGCTGCGTCCCGTCAAGTACGGTTCATAAGACGCAGGCAACGCAATTTCCATCATCTCTGTCATATGGCTGCATCGACCGGACGAGATCCATGCAGATCGAAACGCGTCGTCGATTTTGCCCAGGGTTGCCAGATTAGGGAATTTTTCCCGAAAATTAGGGGATTTTTTTTTCTTTGGGGTGTTTTTCGGGGATATTTTATTCTGGGGATTTCTGCTGGGGAAACAATATTTATCTGGGGAATAAGAGGGGATTTTAAGTTCGACGCGACTGTCAAGTCTGATCTCTTAAATCACAAAATCAGATAAAAACACAAAAATCCAATAATTATTCTGATCATAAAATGTAAAAACATATATTTTAGTTTTACTAATCTTTATGTTTGAGCTGCGCTGACGCCATCTATAGTTATACTCTTAAAGAAATTTATCGTTATTTAATTTCAGGGAAATAATCCTAGGTTAAATATACTAATCAGTTCAAGAAATATTATATTTTTGAAGTGAAAACGCCTTTGGGCCCGTTTACACAATAATCGACTAGGTATAAATATGTATTATACCGATCCGTATAGTTATACTCGTTTTCGACAAAAACCTTCCAGTGAGGTGGTGGATAATGGGCATTTAAAGATCCTTTACACAAATAGTGCTACACTGGTCGATCCATCTCGTATTGCAATATGTCTTCGTGATTCATTCGATTTCTGTCAAGAGCTCTCGTGGTGTAGAGGTTTAGACAACTGGGTCTCACCTGGACGACCCGGGTTCAAACCACGTTGCTTTTTTTTATTATTTTTTTAAGATTATGTTTCTAAACATTTTTTTTCTTGATTTTGGGTATGTCTTGGGTTAGTTTGGGTTAACACCTGGTTAGTTTCCTTTTCTTGAGCCCCCGTAGCGAGCGAAGCGAGCGGAGGGCCATGTGGATCGACCAATAGGAAAGGCCGATTTTTATATAGTGCACTATTTGTGTAAAGGATCTTATAATGCGGATAATGGTGCGAAAGGTATCGGGTTCGATACCCGAAGCCTTCTTTCAAGAAACTTTTTTTCTTATTTTTATTTAGCTTTTAATATGGCTTTATTAGTTTTCACCACCGACCTCCATTATAGTTTTCACTCCTGTCGTACGGTCTTAAGCACACACCTTCTCTTTTCTAATCTTGTTTTTACTCTTGGTTATAAGTTCTCTCTTTCATTTGAAAAATTAAAAAAAATCCTGGACAAAGTAGCTTTATTTGCACTAAATATTTTCTAGTTCTTGGGGCTTTATTTGTAACAGAGCTTATTTCGGGGGTATTTTAGAGATATGGGAAATAGTATATTATTTTATATGGAGGAAAAGTGATACTTTTCATGGCGCGCTAGTGTTTAACAGCCGAACGGAGTGAGGCTGGTAATAGAGAGCAAGCCATGAAAAGTAACTTTTCCTCCAAATAAAATATGCTGTTTTTTCTTCAAATGTCGGCAAATTAATGCAAAAACATCTCTTTTTAATAGTAATAATAATAATTATGATTAAAGATAAGTGGGTTCGCAAGGGGGCTTAGACCGGTGTCGGTGAATAGGCACAGGTTGTTGCTATAGTAATGTAACATAAAGCTGTCAGTGGACACTGTCAACAATAATTATTTTTTAAGATTGCGTCTCCGATTGCGTTTTAATTCCGCATTGATAAGCAGTTATTGAGTAAGTTCGATTAAATAATAACCAATTTGTTCCTAAATTAGTGATTTTTAGAAATGCAGTCACAAATTGAGTGATAAATACAAATTGTAGTTTAATAAATCTTGAGTTGTTTGACGCTTATTTTGTTGTCTGTTTGTATTGTATCTATGTTGCTATGACAACACTTTTACCTCCGCCGGCGGAAAAGTGAAAAGTAAAGCTCCGGCGGAGGAAAAACGAAACTTCACGGCCACCTACACAGTCGAGTAATGACGGATTTACTGACGTTTGAAGAAAAAATATTTTAGCCACGAAAAATTATTAATAACCAGGAATAACATATCTAACCTACTTTTGGGGAATTTTTTTCAAAAAGTCCTAAATTTGAGGGATTTTTGAATTTCGAGCCTGGGGAAATCGAGCCTAACGGTCTGGCAACCCTGATTTTGCCGTTGCCGACAGAGATGGTGGAAATTGCTTATTGTTCACACACTTTGGCTTTCCATAATTTTTGGAGACCATAGTAGTGAATTGAACTCGCATCTGGTAAATAATGTCCGCTAAAGCCACGAACTTTCTTTTTCGTATTTTAAAATACTTTCAGTACAACATATGAAGCAAAAAAAAAACAGAGAAACGTGAATGCTCGAACAAGACAGCAGCAGGGAAAACTGCGCACGTTACAAATTTAGCCAATAAGGGATCCTCATTTCGATGCGCCATTTTCTGATAATCTGGCTTCAGTTGTTGCACAATTAGGTATAACACCAACACATAACCTCAACGGAGTGTTAGCACATTAGCAATATAGTACATCAGTCTTTATCTTTTTATTATGTATTTGTGCAAAACTATATGATAAGAAGGATCACTCTCCGCGGCGGCATGTCAACGGTGTGTCTCCTTCCCCGCGCGAACATTAGCAGAATATCGACAGGCCATGATACAGATAAAACAATCATGTTGGCAGGCGACCTTACGCGGCGGCCACAGACCCGCGCATCCTTTTGTCCGATTAATTTTCACGCCTAAATTCTATAGTCGAGTCAATATTTGATATAAGATAATATCGCTGTTTTTTAGTTGTGTTATATTACAAAATATGAATGAAATATACAGTAAACATATTGTGCGAAACCTTTAACTAATTTTAAAATCACCCAAAACGCCAAAATTTAACTGGAAATTAAAAGATGGGGCCAGTTCGAGCAACATTTTCTTCTTGATGTCTTTTGTCAGAATATTAGTATTCGGAAATATGGTGTAATCATTAACACAAAATTAAAATCTTTTAAATATTAGTTATTACATACCTTGAGTATTGTTATCAATAATAACTAATTAAAAACGTTAACAGATTTTTGAAACAGCCAGCTCAATACAAACTTTATCAAGATATTTATTTGGTGATAATATTAAAAAAACCATAACGTAAGTTTGACAGGGCGCTGCTAACAATTCAGAAGATATCAATTGAGTTTTTCCAAAGCCAAATAGAGTATTAGAGTGCTATAAATAATTTCGTCATAAATTTGATAAAATATACCGCAAACGAAAATATCGTTTATGGCCAGCTTTTATTTAAATTCAACCTGTGTGCGGCGAAGTTCGTCGATCGTTACCAGGCAACGAAGAAACTAAACGACGATTCCTTTGTAGCGCTCTCTTGCCATTGAGTGAACCTTCTTGTCGTAGTTAATATTCGCTGATAATAGTAACTTTGCTATTCGTACTGTACTGGGCTTCGTTACATTATTCGGAATGCCTGTGTAGCCTCATTTTATGTCACTCCACCAAATTTCATTGTAAAGTATTAGAGAGATTACCATTTATAAAATGATATTCTCATTTTGGGGTTATCAATGTCTTATATAATTATATAATATATTTTGATATTGCAAGATTAAATTAAAGGGTTAGTGATTTAATAATGTTTTTTGTGATTGTGCTAATGCATTTTTCTTCCGCTTAAGAAATTAAGCTCGAGTAAATAATTAACTGGGAATTTTGTGTTGAACTGCTGTGCTGGCCACAGGTACAACCAATGAATTGTGTCTAGTATTTTAGACGTTTGATATTTTTAGGATTTTTTCCTGATTTGATTTAAGGATATAATCCTTACTAGCTTTTTGCTAGCTTGCGTGCTTGTGCAGGGCCGGACTGGGCCTGAAATTCGGCCTGGGCGCCAAATGGGATTACCGGCCTTCTCCTCGGGCTCTCATATTTATTTTTAAATAGGAGTAGGCGTTTTAAAATTGTATGAATTTATGAATTATTTTCATTTAGATGCATAATTTTGAAAAGGAGAGGTATACAAAAAAACGCAATATTGGCCGTGTTTCGTTCTAATTTTCTTTTTCATACTGCTGCACTGCAGTTTTTGCAAAACAATCGCCAAGCATTTTTTTAAGTTTCAGAACAAATTTATAAAACAATTACTTATAAGAGGTAAATTTTTTTCTTATGTAGAAATTTATTTATTAAAATGAATGTAAAAATTGGATTCGCAGTTGCTATTACTAGAAACTTTGACCATGTTTTTACACAATATATAGGATGGACCAACGTAATTTTTACAGAGGCATTTTCGAGCAAATGATTTTTTTTTGAGAAACTCTCAGACCCGCCGCGCCGATTTTATTTTCGAGGGAGACATTGATTAATAACATGGTAATCTTCATACCTGCTTCCCTCTAAGAGGGGGTGACAGCACCCCTAAATTGTTAAATGAAAAGGTGGTGTTGAATAATATCTCGTTTAAATGATTTTTTTAATTCCTACATTTTGAAGTTTCAATTTTTAAAATTGATCAAACGGTTACAAAGTTATGGGCCCTTTATTCTACGTCCTACGTCTTTTTTCGACTAACCCAAACTAATACTACAAAAACTGAAACACATAATATTACTCTGCTAATGGCGGCGGCGCGATTTGCCTTCTAAAATAATAGAAGCCCTAACTAGCTAAAACTACACAATGGAAAAAAACAAATCGGGAATATTTATTGCCTCGGCGCGCCGCCGTGGCAGCCCGGCTGCTGCCGATCAGTGTTGCCGTTTCAGTATAATTGTACTGAATTCAGCACCAAAAAAAAATCTATACTTTGATACAACTTTTTAAAATATTACGAAATTCAGTACAAAAATTCATTCTTCAAATTAGGGTGCAAAAATCATAATTTAATTAAATAATGTGAAGAGAAGAATAATAATTATTTGGCAACATATTTATAATATTATTTAAAATTATGTGACACCGCGCCATTTAATGGGCGTCTGCTATGCGTGTCTTGCTTGTGAATTCGCATTTCGTTAGGGAAATCACGGAAAACATTTGTTATACAAAATAAATCGTTTTGATTAAATTTTTGCTCATTTTATTTTCAATTTTCATCATTAATAAACGTGCCACAATATAAATATATGATTTTTAGTACGTCATTAATATACAATTTTAAAATGTATAACCTTGCTTATTGGGTAATAAAAAAATATCTACCGCTGTTCATTTAAAACTGTCTCAGTTCATTTTTGAAATGAAATCGGTACATTTTAAAAACACAGCTGCGGCAAACAGCATAGCGAGTCCAGCGTCTGGTTAGTGGTTGCTTTGAGTTTTTAATTGTTTAACGTTTCTTTCGTTAGGCTTTTTTTTTGGCAAAGCGAGCGGCCCATTTTTGGGTCCGGCCCACCGGGCGGTCGCCCGATCGCCCGATGGCCCAGTCCGGGCCTGTGCTTGTGGTGCTCATCATTTTCGCACCTGTCAGCCCCAGTAATAGATACGGAATAAAAAGATAGACAACCTAGGGTCGTTTAACAGTAAATTCATTAAGCAAGAGCTGTCAACCACGGTAATAGGTACGGTATAAAAAGATAGACGACCTACAGTCATTTAACATCAAATGCGTTACGCAAATCGATAATTACGATAATAGCTATAAATAGCGATATTTGAGATAGTAAAAATTCTTTAATTTAAAACAAAACAGATCCTACATGTTTCTCGAAGATTATGCCCACGTGAAATCCACCCGTTTTTCCTGCGTTAATTTTTCACCATGCGCTCATATCATCTCGACAAAAGGCCTCAATATGCCTAATTCATTCAGCCCCCAAGGGGAAAAGTTCTGTCCTACAGAAGGACATGGAAGGTCCGGGAAGGTAGTTCTTCTAACTGGAGGTCACGAAAGATAATCTGTCCCACGGGTGGTCCCTAATAAATAATTTTCACTATTCAATATAGACACTCTACAAGGGACCAACAATCATGTAACAAGCCTTTTTTCATAGAATTGTCGGTATTCGACAATACGGTCGATAATTTCAGAACGTACACCTGGCAGTATGTTTGCCAATTAATTTCACTACAAGATCAGATACTCACTAGACCTGATGATCAAAAATACCAGCGACAACTTTAGATATTGAAAACCGGTCTTCTCTTACTTACCCCCTGCCGGCTTGAAAAAAGCCTCATCAATTCCCCCAAAAAAAGCATATATACCACAACTGTCAAGAAGGCGCTCCAAACGGATTCAGTTTTCGAACACCGGAAGTAAGGTGGCGAGAAGTAAGGTAGCGAGGATATCGATAACACAAATCAACCAGTAAAAGGGAAAAATCGCACTGCTGAATTTTGTGTCATTTGCAACGCTACAAGGTTTGGCACGTTTTTAAGAAACGCTTGGGGGCTGCCGATGGTAAATTGCTTTTGGCGATCAGATTTTCCGTTGCAAGTTATTATGTCAAATTTACCATTTTTCAAAATTTCGCTTTGATAGACAAAAACTGTCGAAAAAACCAAACAATTTTGATGAAGTTTTCTTGACATGTTTCTTATCACGGGTTTTCAAATTATTTAAATTGGCAAGAATGGAAAACGGCGAGTATTTTTTCTGGACGTGTGTATTTCTGAAAAAGATATCTCTTTGGATCAATATAGCCCCAAAAAAGTCACAAGGATCGAAAAAACTTGAACAAAAGTTTGATCCGGAATTTCTAGGAGAAAAATTCTCTAAGTTTCAGGTTTTTAAAAACATCGATGTCTAGGTAAAAAAATTAAAGTTTTTATTTTTGCTTCGAAGAGTTTTTTTTTTGGGAAATCCGATTACTTGATGAGCATCTACATCCAGTGCTATATTCAAAGACACTTTGAAATTAACGAGGCCTGAAAAATCAAAACATCTGGAGCAACCAAACTCTCGGACATTAAAGACATATCGTCGGTCTTCTCACGTAAGGGCGTATCTTATTTGTATTAACTTTTCAGGAGAGCGACTTCAAACTTTAAGACTTTAAATTGGAAATATCTCTTAAATTATATCATATAAAGACATGATTTTTTACCAATTAAAGCAGTAATATTATGATTTCTTATGATATTTGCCAAATATTATCTTGAACATTTTTAAACATAAAACTTAGGTAATAAATGAGTTATGCGCTTACGTGTAAAACAAGAGTAGACCAATATCGTTTCAGTAACAGTTTATCTGTATTAAGAAAATGCATTTTTTTTGCTTATAAACGTACAAAAAATATATTTTTCGAATATTTAATCATAGCAAATTAAACTTGTAGCAAACAGAAATATACCCAATTACAAGCAAATTTGTTAAGAAACGTTATACAATGCTTGTGCTCTTCTTCTTGTCTGATAACCGCGTGCCGCCTGTACACAATGAAACCAGATCTTCGTACTTCTTATTTATTTTATGGGGACCAGTATTTCAGTTTTTCAGATTGTATCTCTTACAGAGCTGTCACCATCAGTGAGATTTAAATCATTTTTGTGATTTAAATACATTCTTTGATTTAAATACTTTGAGTTTAAATATTTTTTCTGAAAGTGATTTTTAATTTATGATTTAAATCAGTAAAAAGATTTAAATCTTCAAAAAAATTTAAATCCTTAAACAGATTTAGATTTAAATCATTAAAAATTATTTAACTATAATAAAATACAGCAATAAATGCATCCTAAGTGTTTTAGTTCTATGGTTATTTTGTATTTTGTAATGAAAATTTTTTAATGCGTGTTACTTAATTTTCTGTTTTAAATATATATTGGCTATATGGGAAACTTTTGTATTATTGATTTCTTAAAAATATATATTCCCGATAATTTCGATGAAAGTTTCTGCATCATAAACAAACCCCTTACGAAGTAATCACTCTGTAAAAAGCAAACAAAATACCATAAAAAACCTAGCTAAAAAGTAAAATAGATTTTTCCGCCAGAAAAATATTTCTAGGAAAAATTCAAATCAAAAGTATAAAAAAAAGATAATTGAAATAATAGGATTTTGTCAAATTTCAAGTTGATTTTATCAAAAAGTAATTGTCAAAAAAAATAAAGCTTGTTTTTTTAAGGGAAATTTTGACACATTGCTGCATTGCCAAATATTTAAAAGCTGCTAGCATGCACATATAATGAGCTAACACTAACAACATCAAACATGATGTTGTTAGTGTTTTCATTTTAATTAATATAATCGGCTAACATAATAAGAAGTGCAAAGTTACCAATTATGTGAATGCTAACGGCTTTTAAACCTTCGACAATGTGTCAAAAATTCCATTAAAAAAAAACAAGGTTTAAATAACATTTTAATTTGTTTTGTGTATGTTATTTTGACGTACCTATTGAGGATTGTATTGTTTTTTAATATTTAGATTGGGTTAAGTCACACTTTTGCGTTTTTTTTTTCACTTAATTTATATAAATAACATTTTGATTACACTCTAGGGAAGGGGTTTTTAATGGTACATAACCAACGACGCCAATTCGTTGTACATAACCAACCAAATGATTTCAATCTTTTTTACATTTTAGATCATTTTAGGAAGTATTTAAATGTTTTCAAAAGATTTAATTATAAAAAAGATTTATTATTTAAATCTTTCTTTATATACAAAACGATCTTTAATTTAAATCGTTTGTCCAAATGAAAAGTATCTTTGATCTGTGGTTTAAATCATTTTTTAAATGATCTTAAACAGCTCTGATTCTCTTAGTACCTAGCTGATTACGTTTTATTGACAGTGAACCTTAATTTTCTTCTAGATTCCTCATTTAAAAAAAGACGTGTGCTTAAAACTGCACGAAAAAAGTGAAAACATCAGCAGGGCGATATCAAAACCAAATAAAAATAAAAACAGTTCACACGCGGTAGAAGTGGAACCTTCATTAAACTAAACCAAGGGGTCACCCATCCAAGTACTAACCCCGCCCAACGTTGCTCACCTTCAGTGATCGGAGGACAAGTACTTTTTACTAGTAAAGGGACTATTCGAATACAAATAATCGAAGTATTCGATTCTGGCTTGCATTCGAATGCATTCGATTCTCAACGAAGAATTCGAATACCAGAAATATTCGAATGCGCTAACAACGAATTAATCGTCCCTCGAATGCTGGTTGAATCGAAATGAAATATGAATCGGCACAATTCGGGTCAAATGCGATCATAATATAACTTGTTCGATTATGCTGGTCTGCCGTCTGAGCAACAAATAATAGCGGGCTTTGTTTTGTATTATGGTAAACAATAATCGAAAACGCTGTACTATAAAAAGTATAAAATAGAGTAGTTTAATTACTGTGGTAAAGGAGTTTTGGTTTTCAAATTTAAATTATTAAAAAGTGATGATTTTACTAAATCTATAATAAACTTTTACATAATATCTAAACAAAACAACTTTTAACCAATATTTTATTTTTTAATAGTGAATGCTTTCGCTAATCTTTGTAAAATATTTTGCTCTTATGCTTAAATGTATCAAGAATGAAGACCCCAAGATCAAACAATCCAGAATCAGACAATTTGTAAATTTGATTTCGAGAAGTCACTCGAAATCTCGAGCTATTGAAACATTGGGATATCGCGACTAATCCAAATACTTCGATTCTTTGTATTCGAATATTCATTCGATTCTCAAAAGTATTCGAATGCAAGATATTCGATTCTAAAAATCATCCGATTTTCCCTTCACTACTTTTTACCTTTTACTCTTGGCAAATATGTAACACCTCTATACTGTGTTCTATCTTCTTCCCTCGCAGGCTACATCCTATAGATCTATATCTTTTTATTGGTGTCGCTTTTTCCATTTCCTCGATTCGGTTTCATCCGTTTCATCGTGTGTCAAAACACTCCCGTTCTGAGTCGGCTAACGGCGCTAAAGACATTTTGAAATTCATCTAATTTTTTCCATTTCCTCGTTTCGATTCAATCGAGTCTCAAATCACTCCCATTCTTAGCCGGCTCACGGCGCTAAAGAAGTTTTGTAACTGGTGTCCCTCTTTCGTTTCCCTGTTTCCGTTTCATCGAGTCTTAAATCACCCCCGACGGGGCTAAAGAAGTTTTCACTTCCAAAATCCTGGATAGTCTTTTTCTACTTTAGCTCTCATTATGCCCCACTCAATTAAGTATTGTTAAATTTCTAAGTTCTTTAGAAAACTATTTAAAATCAATAAAAGCTTCAGTCTGTAAAGATTGTACAACATAGGTTTCCTTAAATCTGGTCAAAGGAATTACAGGACACAAATGGGGTCATGATCACATATAACTATTTTCAGAATAGCTATTAGCAGAGAACAAATTGCGCTATGGGTGGAGTATCACGAAGGGCCTTAAAGAACCTTAGAGCCCTGAAATAAATTGTCCTGCTTCAGTAAATATCAAATATTGAGAGAGATAATTGTGAGGTAAAAGAATGTGTGCTTTCGAGTTCATAATGAGGCATATCTGAAATTTGATTTTTTTTTCGTGGACAGATCGACGACATAAGCAGAACATATAAAAAAATCGCATGAATCCAATTGAAAATGCCGAAATGGTTTTTTTTTTAATTTTCAGTTGAGGAATCTAATTTAACGTACGTGCTTGCCAGCACAATCTCAGATTCGTGAACCTCGTGATCTCTGTTATAATAACCATTTTCCGTACGATATTGGGAAATACGAGAAAATGGAGATTAAGTTGACCTGCAGAAAATCGCAATAAATTTTCAAAGTTTTTATTATTTCGGCAATTTTGCCATTCTGCATAGATAGCTTTGCTTTTGACGCATTATGGAAAGTTTCAAGAAATACGTCCTCCGATAATCTTACATGACGTTTAGGTTAAAATATCAGATTTGTACATTTAATTGCGTGAATCTCATTGGAAACGGTTGGAATCCGGAAAAATACGTTAATATCGGAAAATATTAACATTTTTGG
>MU191408.1:20870-35897 GCA_016904865.1 Pissodes strobi
ACAAAGAAAGGGGAAATAGCTGGCCAGTTAATAAATTGAGGGGTGCCGAGCACCTATATAGTAGAAAATGAAAACGTGATAAGGTTTATTGATTGGACATCAACTCGGGGGATTTATTGAATCTGCAAGATGGGGCGTAGTGCATTCTGTTTGCTGCAAAGATGATTTATTTCGTAATATAAAAGTATAGCAATGTATCAGTTTGCCGAGACGTTAGACGAAGGGTTCAATATTACCCGAGGCGGTGGCATCTGACCCTCTGCGAATAATAATAAAAGTTTTAAAAAATCGTAATAGTTTTTTAGGTCAGCAGTTTTATATAGTTACCACAATTTATTCAAAAAGCAATATTTCTAAACATGTTCAAGCCCTGAAATAGGCACAACTTTAACTTCAACCATTGCCCTATAACACTAGTACTAAACTTCCATTATTCGACACCAGTTCCTGAGTTTCAGCCAATGAAAAATAATCTAAAATTATCACAATACTTAGCAAGAACACCAAATAAACATTTCTCTCAGGCCAGTGGTTATTACTGCAACTGGATGGAACACTCTAAATATTTTCATAATCATGTATAACTTCGAAAATCGCTCGAATCCGTCATTGTTATTATTCGTATTTACAAATTTTAAGAATAATTGATATTATACAGCGTCGCTCAAAAAATCGTCATCTTTAATTTTTTTTTGAAGAGTGCTCCAATTTATATTCGATATTTGAATCCTTCTTAAAATTCTGAATATTTCTATGTAACATATGCTTGTATCGATTTTCAACTGTTTGAGATATTTAATCTAAACCTTATATTTACAAAACTTAATTGATCTGCTTGCTACGTAAAATAAAAAAGCATAATATTTAATTATAAAAAGGGAAATACTTGATTTAATGCTCAAATTGATGGCCATTGGTAATTTGATAAAGTACGTAGACAAAATTAATTCTGCAATTTAATTTTAATAAAGGGACATACTAGGAAAACTTCGCGGTGGAAATGGAACATGACCTATACGGGGGCCAGAAGAAGATCTGGAACATGCTACGAAAGAGAAAAAAGTCAGCCAATGAGGAAGTAGTAATAAATGCAATAGACCAAGGAACATGGGTAACATACTTTGAAAACCTATATGACAATAATAGTGAAAACAGCGATGATACAGAAATCGAAAATCCATCATCTCCAGGCGAACAAGAGGAAAACATAACACTGGAAGAAGTACAAACGGCCATACAGAGATTAAAGAATCGAAAATCTTCAGGCACTGACAACATTCCAAATCAATTACTTAAGTACGGAGGTAAAAAAATCGGAAAAGAAATAATAGTAAAATTATTCGGAAAAATAGAACAAAGCGGAACAATACCCAATGAATGGAGAACTAGCATAACAATACCGATATACAAAAAAGGCTCAAAATCGGACCCGAAAAATTACAGAGGCATAACGTTACTAAGTAGTGTACTAAAACTGCTAACAAAAATATTAGCAGAAAAATAACTGATAAAGTAGGAATCTCCGAGGATCAGCAAGGCTTCCACTCAAATAGATCAACGATAGACGCAATATTAATTTATATTACGCCAATTGATAGAGAAATCCATTGAAGTCAATAAACCAATGTACACATGCTTTGTAGATCTAAAGCAAGCACTTGACAATGTACGGCTTAAGGATGTAATCGACCGACTGAACCAAGAAGATGTTAATAAATGCCACATAAACCTAATAAAGCAGCTTAACATAAGCAATAAAACAATGATAAGAACAAAATGTGGTCTAACAGTCTCTAAAGCTCTCATTAACTCATTAACATCATAATGGACCAAATAATTGAAAGTGTGAACGAAGTCGATGCACGATTCAAGATGAACAACCGCGCGTAACAGAGTACTCTGTTACGCAGACGATGCTGTCTTGACGGCAGAGAGCGAAGATGACCAGCAGCGCCTTCTCTACAGGTTCAACCTAACAGCACAGAGGCTTAATATGCAAATTTCGATCGAAAAAACACAATCTATGGTAATATCTAAAATTCCATCCGATGTAAGTTAGTGGTGAGTGAGCGCATTATACATCAGGTGATGAATTTCAACTAGATAGCTGCTCGATATCTGTACACCCAGATGGGGGTACAGGTATCGAGCAGCAGAATACAGGGAATGAGGTGGACAACCAGCTCAGAAAGGCCGTAAGAGTATCAGGATGTTTGCGAGATATAATTTGGAAGAACAAATATATGACCACAGAGAACAAGACACGAATTTATAAGACCTGAGTCAGGCCCATAATGACTTACGTGCGGGATACGCAACGAGAACACCAGAAGAAAACTGGGAGTGCAGGACGTTGTCAGATAGGTCAGAGAGAGACGCCAGTGTTGGAGAGACCACATAGAACGAATGAGTCCAGACCGAATCGCAAAGTGGCCCAGCTGGCAGGCCCCCAAAACGCTGATATGAAAGCTGGACATCAGGATCACAGGAAGGCTGATGACAAAATTGACAGGACTTTGTCTTTCTACACGAAGAAGAAGAAGAAGAAGAAAGTTTCGTTCGTAATAATCGTTTAACTCCCTGTATTGATTATTATACCCGGCCAAGGACCCCGAGACGTCTCTCTAGTCAGATACCAGTGCAGAATGAACTCTGACAGTCTCGAGAACCGACAGAGCGCCTACGCCCCCTAGCAAATGTAAATGTGTATCCCTCTGAAGGCTCTCCTACCTAGATTTAAGAATCGCATACATTTCGGCTTGGTGCACTGTTGCATAAGCCCCAAAGTCGAAACATTGTCTCGCTTTTCTTGCACACACGCTAAAGGGAGATCCTATGGCGCTCGACGAGCGGTGTGTGTGCGAAGATGTTGATTGACACGGTTCTTGAATAGTTGTAGGTTGTAATTAGTGGGAAACAGATGTCCTGGAAGTGAGTTCCACAGTAATGCAGTGCGCCAGACAAAGTAGTTCTTGTAAAGCGATGTTCTAGGTGTTTCTAATTGTACGACGAAATGGTGCGCTCCGGCCGTCTGTCGTGAGTGTCTGACAGGAGTTGCCAGGGGCGGGATGATGCAGGCCAAATCCTGGGAACATCTGCCGTGAAAGTATCTGTAAAACAGAGACATCTCAGCCACATGTCTGGGTCTTATTTGCGCTTTGTACAGCAAGAGCAACTGCTGCGGTGTATAGAGTGTTTTGTTGCGAAATAGCGCACCAAGCTTCTGGGAGGCTGATTTTGCGATGTTAGTAACATGGTCATGCCATGACATATTGCTGTTGACCGAGACACCCAGCAGTCCGATTAACGAGGATGGAGGAATGGTCGATCCTGCCATATTGATGTCAGGGCCCGCTGTATTGTCCCCCTTGGTAAACGTTGCTGCTTGGGTCTTTGCTGCATTGAACTGGACCAAATTTCGGTTGCTCCAAGTTTGAACTTTCTCCAGGTCGTGATTAATAGCTGTAATCTGCTCCTGTCTGCGGTGGTGAGTCTCAGTCGCTGGTAAGGGTTTTTCTGGTCTAAAGTGGGAGACAAGGGTACTGTCTTCTGCAAAACTGTAAACAGGATTAACAGTGAAAGTATTGCACCCTGAGGCACGCCGGCGTTGATGGTGAATGTGCCCGAGATGTGTCCATCGTCTGCAACGTGTAGGGGTGGGGTCTTAATGAAGCTGGCCAGCCAGCTGTAGAGAGAGGCTGGCAGCCCGAAGGACGGCAGTTTGCTGACCAGTCCGTCATGCCAAACTCTGTCGAATGCTTTTGAAATATCCAACGCAATCGCTCGAGACTCTCCGTAGTTTTCAATTGCCCTACTCCATATATGAGTGACATAAGTCAATATATCTTCTGTCGATCTCTCTTTGCGATAGCCGTATTGATTATCGCTGATTATTCTGTTGTTCTCGACGTACTTCGATTACTTTGGAGATTATTGGAAGCAAGGCAATTGGGCGACAGTTTGAGGGCGTGGTTTTCTTGCCTTTTTTGGAACAGGTTGCACTCGAGCGACTTTCCAAGAGGATGGGTAAATCCCTTTTCCGTAAGAAAGAGAAAAAAGCCTGGAAACAACGGGTGTTCGTTGGCGTAGTGCTTTAGCACGATGGCAGGTATTCCGTCCGGTTCTGATGCCTTTTGCGTATCTAGTTCTTTAAGGATTTTGCGAATATCATGGTGATGAAACTTGATTTCTGCTATGGTAGAGTTGATGTTCGATATGGTGGGGAGAGTCTTGCCTTGGGGGACGTCTAAGGTAGAGTGCGATGAAAACATTTTAGCGAGCATGTTTGCTTTTTCCTTGGCTGTAATCGCCGTGATGCCACGTTCGTCCGTCAAAGGTGGGAGAGACGTTTTTGTAAAGTTATTACTTACTGCCTTTGCTACCGATCAGAAATTCCTGGAACCACTGGGATATTGCAAAAGATTATTCCTGGTCCTTTGATTGTGTTTGTTCTCAGTTTCGTGGATCACACGTTTGCATTCGTTTCTCGCTTTGACAAAATAATTGTGATTTTCAGCGGTCTGAAAGTGTCTCCATACACACCTGCTCCAATGTCACTGTCTATTTTGAAGCCGTCCGAGTGTTAGACTATCCCATTGGCCGAGCGTGGATCGCTTTCCAACCCCAATCACGCATTCCTATCGGGTACATGAAATCTGAGGGGCTACTTAATGTGATGGTGAGCAGTATCTTGTTCGAGTAATCATGAGCTGTCGTCCTCGAGATTTGAAGGTGTCCCTTTGAGCTACTACTCTCTCTTAAGTGACCCAAACCTTTCAGTATATACAGTGTGTCCAAAAAAGTATGCAACATATGGGAAACTTTTTTATTACTAGTTTCTCAGAAAATTTTATTCTTGATAAAAGTTGGTGCTTGCCCTAAAATAGTAAATGAATATTTCAAATTTTCCGTACTGCTTTTAGTGCGGGCGCAAATGTCATTTTTCCGAAATCGCGTCAAGAGTAAAGTACCTTAATTTATAAAGATACAGCAAAATCTTATAGGGAAAAGTTCTTCCAAATTAAAAAAGTTATCTAAATATGAAATTTGAGTTAAGTACATCAACTTTTAATTTTTCTTTTTTTTACGCGATTTTTTCTTAAACGATAAGCCACTGGAGAATGTTTTGTTCTTTTCTTATTAGTATACTTGCTAAGTAATTTCAAAAATTATTTAAGATATAAATTAGTTACCTAGTTGCATAATGTTGCAGTTTTTCCAGAGATAATAGCCAGTTTATGTATCAGGGTGTTGCAAACACATTTAAACACTTTTGATTCAAATTTTTTTCCACTCAAAATCATGAATAGACCCAACTCGTTTCATTTCATGTAAAACAACTAATAATTTATTTATCTCTTGCACCCGATGAGTAAAATATGCCCAAGTATTCTAATAAGCCATTTAAAATATTTGGTCTTGAAGAGTAGGCCATGCATTTGGAATAAAAACAAATAAATAGCAATAATTTTACTTCGCTCTTACATATGAAATTAATTATTATTGAGTCAGTCATTCCAATTGTGTTTTGTAATAATTATTGATCACAATTATTTTGGACCAAAATTGTTTAAATGTGTTTGCAACACACTGATACCTAAACTGGCTTTTATCTCTGTAAAAACTAAAACATTATGCAACTATGTCACTAAAAACTACTTTAAATAAATTTTGAAGTTGTTTGGCAAGTACACTAATAACAAAAGAACAAAGCATTCACCTAAGGCGTAACATTTAAGAAAAAAATCGAGAAAAAAAGGGAAATTAAAAATTGATGTGTTAGTCAAATTTCATATTTAAATTACTTTTTTAATTTGGAAGAACTTTTCCTTATAAGATTTTGCTGTATCTTTATAAATTAAGGTACTTTACTCTTTACGCGATTCCGGAAAAATGACATTTGCGTCCGCACTAAAAGCAGTACGTAAAATTTGAAATACTCGTTTACTGTTTTAGGGCAAGCACCAACTTTTATGAAGAATAAAATTTTCTGAGAATCCAATAATAAAGAAGTTTCCCATATGTTGCATACTTTTTTGGACACACTGTATATCGACATCAAAACCTCATGCTTCAGTCAGGGATAGGTGCAATGGTGGTAAGTCACTCAGTCTTTCAAGATCCCTGGTGAGTGCTATTCTAATAGCACCTATATATTCGCATGCACGCTAGTCTCTGAACTCTGTCTAACTGAGCCCTAGATGTGGCCGTTTGCGTACCGCCTCACCATACAATAATCCCACAGTTGATAATGGGATGCACCATAGCTGTATAAATTCAATGGAGGATTCTCGGTTGTCGGCTTCTCGTGAATCCAAAAGCTCTACAAGCCCATAGAGCGTGTTTCGCCTTTTCAATGTAGCTGATGCTTTTTCCATCAGAGCCAAACTAGAGTTCAGAATGATTTTGCGATGCTTGGTTGGCCCTTTATAGTTCAAAGTTTCACCTCGCTCCATGTAAATTACCGCTCCATCAGGAGCAACCTTGTCTGGGTTATCTCTAGCGCTTCCCCTGGCATCACTTCTCTACTAGCTAAAATGCGAGTTGCATGAGCCTCAACGAAATAACAATATTGCCATACATTGGCAGACAAAAAACATATTATTTCATTATTAAAATGTTAAGAAATTGTAAAATTTCAACATGACTTAAAATATAGTAATAAACCTTTCCACCTGGAACTAGGAGATTAATAGAATCGGATGGAATAGGGACAGGACTGAACCTCTTCCACACAGATCTCAGGGTTTAAAATGCCACACATGCCCATTACGTATGCTAAGAAAGCTGAAGAACCCTAAAAAAATACTTTATATTTTGAGAAGAAATCTACTTCTGTTTTCAAAAGCATGGAATCTAGACATGAAAATGTTATTAACAATACAATTATAGTTTTATTGTTATCTACATCAGAACATAAACACGCATAGTCCGACATGTAAACGGGATTTATTTCAGAAATTGCGAAGTACAGAAAAGAGCACGATAAACTCATCTATAGCGTTTTGCAGCGTATTTTATTATAAAGGATGGCCCAACGAAAACTGTGCACTTCGATTTTTTGTATTTAGAATGAAAATCTGGAAAAGCGCTTGGACCCGTTTATTATTATTAATTTTTGGAGGACAATTTTTTACTGTATTTTCAACCATTCATCCTCAACTCCTAAGCAGAGGTGACAATTACTTCCAAAATTTTAATGAGAATTTTTACTCTGATTATAATCTCCAAGCTTGAAGTTGCTACTATTATCCCCGTTGACATGACAGCTTGTCAAAAACTATGAGAAAACAGTTTTTAGTTGATTTTAAGAGTGAAATATCACCTAAAACTGGAAAGGGTTCTTTATTTGTAATTTTTTTCTTAAAAAAGGAACCTAGATACGTCGAAAAAAGTTTTCACTTACTTTTTTGATCAGTTTATTAAATCCTGGAAATGACCACCCTTTACCTCCATGCAATCAAATAAGCTTTGTTCAAAACGTTGTCTTACATTACACAATATTTTGAGTGCAACTTGGTGGCATGCAAATCATCCAGTGATTCAGACTGGGTCGCATGCATTCTAGACTTCAGATGACTTCATAGGAAAAAGTCTATTGTGGTCAAATCACGCGATCTTGGTGGCCACTCAATATGCCCCCTTCTTTCAATCTAGGTTTTGGAGAAACTTTACTCTAAAAATTTACACATTGGTTGGGCGAAATGAGAGGGTGCACCGTCTTGATGAAAAATTATGGTTTCATGATCTTCTTTAAGTTCTATTGTTTGCAGGAGGGCTGAATGAACAGCATTCTTCAACAATTCCAGATGCATTTGGCCATCAAAATTTCCGGGTAAAACATGACGGGATTTAAGTGAACTTCGTGAATATCCTCCCAAATATTTAATATTTCAGGACAAATATTTAATATTTGGGGATGCTGTCTATGTGCTTTATGAAATAGTTTGGGATATTCATCTGACCGATATCGGCAATGACGTTAAAATAATTTTTGTTTAGTGTTCGTTCAATTTATTAATACATATTTAGAGTATTAATTTCGAGTTACTTTGGCTGGATTATCGAATTATTCTGACTACCTTTGTTCTTTCTATTATTCTAGTCAACTTCCTTAACAAATTTTAAGGCACAATTTTCTATTTCATCCGGTATCTATTTCATTAGTGAATATTTGTTTAAATTGCGTTATGCGAAGCTTAAGCCAAAACGAGCGCCACTTTGCTACTTAGGAACTTTTTTGATTTAAGTCATCTTTTAGTCAGTAGCGCCTTAAATAAATAACCCACCCCTACTCTCCGACATATTGAGCTTAGGGTCTAATTTGTACAAGATAGCTCGTTCTGGCCTACGCATTCGTAGTGATAAATTTTTAATTTTTTTAATTTGGATTTTAACTTACTCTTCTCACTCTTAGTTTCCTCTGATTCTGGAGTGCCTAACAACTAGATTGAAAGTAAAAGCGTTACAAAGTTTTCGTTGAATCACCCTGTAGGTGTTTTAATCGTCTCTCATATTTCAGTCATACGACATTAATCCAACGTTAACCTAAAATAACCATAACTAACCTATCCTAGGTATTTAGTGGGTTAGTAAATATACGTAAAATGTTTGAAATATTCGCACCTTTTTTCAACAGAAGCATGTACTTTAAAAGAAAGCTACATTCGAGCATTTGAAACTATATCCATAGTAACATCTTTCTTTTAAAATACGTGTGTAGGTAAATATCAAAAAAAAATTAAAACTAATCAAAATTTATTTGTAGTAATTTATTGTGCGTAATATACCACAAATCTGCCTATGCAGATATTAATTATAGCTGAAACCTAAGTAGTGTTCATATCCAATATACATATTTTATCAATAAATAATTATCGTTAATGTTCACCTGGCAAATTTCATATTTAATCTCTCAAAAACCTTTTCTATTTTAAGATTTAACTTATTTAATGTTTGGAATTACAATTGGTTTCCAAAAAATGGTAAATTTACTTGACATGGTAGGGTTGATACCACGTTTAATTCCCCTTGAACACGATCACTTAATATCGTGTCTATTCTTTCTACGCATTGACATTGAACGGGATTGTTTTTAACGTCGACAGTTAGGTCAGTTACTTTAATAATTTCTAGAACATCATCAGGTATGCATTCAATTTTGTTATTTCCCAGATAGATGTGGCTATTTTCTTTCACTGATGCTACTATATCATAAATTTGAGTTATTTCATTACTTTCTAGATGGAGAATAAGTGGAATCAGAGGTTTCAAGGCTTCTCCGTCAATATTTTTGATTTGATTTCTTTTTAACATAATATTTAAAGCGTTGATACCGCTTCCAGGCCTCAAATCATCGAAGGCATTTTTCTGAATAGTGGTCAATTGATTATAACTGAAATCTATTAAAGATATTATTGGGCTTCCAAAGAATATATTTCCGCTCAGCTGGCTGATTTTGTTGTGGTCCAGATGAACTGCTTTAAGATTTGCCATTTCAGCGAAAGCCGCATCTTCTATTGTTTCAATTTGATTTCTGGTCAGATAGATTACCTAAAAAATTTTAAAAATTACCAATACGGATCAGAAAGTTATTGTATGTTAAATGCCGTTTCTTGATATTAAAAAATTAAACAGTCTTTTTATTCCATTCAAACTTTTAATTCAAAAAAGACTCTTCTTCTTTTAAAATTGTATCAGAGCTCTTTAGGCCTAAGCCATCATCAGTGTTACTAGTCATTGGAAAGGAGCAACATATCGACGAAGAGAACAAACGACATCAATTGGCAATGATCACCTTCAAATTTCACAAAATTAGATTTTTCGAAAAAGGTTCATATAATTTAATGCAATTTTGTAAAATTTGAATGTGCCCATTGCCAATTGATGTATCTTCTCTCCGTCGAGATATTGCTCGTTTCCACCGACAAGTAACACTGATGTAGCCTAGGCCGAAAGCGCTATGTTGTGCTTTTATAAGAATTTTTGCATGATATACAAAATGTGTTTCATCCATGCACACAGTCTTTACTCCATTATATTTTATATTTGGTTAAAAACATTTTAATTGATATTTGAAGACAGAGTCTATTCATAGGTGTCGCATAAGGGATATAGAGTTGTTTGCGGCAAAGTGGCATGCTTTTGAGCAATTAGATCAAATTTAATTTGTTTATGGATTTTTGCTACAATAAATCAAATACCAGTTATTTTGATTCATTTATTAAAATAGTTTAAAATTAATTTCACGTTTTCGCTTTTAACCCTGCAATAATACAGTATCGTAAATTTTACGACACTGGGTTTTGTTCACACGAATTCGTAAAGACCCTATTATTTTTTTAAGTTCCGCGTTTGAATATCTCCTTATTTAACATTTATTTGACCTGCATGCATATACTTCGTCAATATACCTTGCTTTCATCGTATTTCAGGTTGCCGTCGTAAATTTTACGAGTGAATGGTGTTAAAGTATATTTTTTGTTAAGGAGGCGTAATTAATATTTTCCAAGTGTCTATTATTTAAAAAAAAATCATGTTATTAAAATATTTATTTGTAGAAAAATTTCAGGTAATGGAACTGTTACCTCTAGTCTGACTGTACCAGAATCATTTTCATTTATCGGGCTCTTTTTAAAGTCACTTTCATTACTATCACGTTTAATTTTGTAACCTGCCTTAAGCGTCTGGTTCTAAATCTGTACCACTTTCTGTTAGTTGGTTAACAGGAATATGCCAGGTTTACTCAGCGGATTCGTTTTTTTCAAGGCGTGGTTCTATGTCTTGGCAGTTAGGCGAGGGCGCCACTAATTTGTTTACTAGAAATTTATCAATGTTTACTAGTCCTTGAAAATAGGATAATAAAATTTAGAAAAATATCCTGTATATGAACGTTAAAAATCTGAGGATATACGAATTCGTTATTATTTTGACTGTAATTTACCAAAATAAACATCCAGATTCCAAATAACTAATTTATTTAAATATGTAAATTTTCACAAACCCTTTCAGGACAATTAACTGATTGTTACGCCCATAAACTCATGAGAAGATTCTCTTGTATTGTATTTCACCTATATTATTAGACTATTAAATCAAAGCAAAATTAGCGTTCTAATCTACGTCTATGTCTTATAACATTAATATTGCCCAATTCCTATTTTGAAAGTCCAACTAAGCGTTGAATTCTTGAAAGCTTGACTACACGCAGTCGATCATGAAACACTATAATTAGGAAATATTTTACTAAACTAGCTTTATACTAAATCAATCAGATAACCGGTGAAGTAAATATGTATATGTATAGCCGGTGAATATCTATAGGTATAAATGAAGTGATTAATAACCAAGCATAACATAAATTAATCCCGTGGCAGTGACAATATCAGTAGACCAATAGTCACTCAATTATACTTAATCAATAAAGTAACGTGTGAACTAAATATGTAAATATATAGCATGTATATCTACAGGTAAACGAATTGAGCTCAAGTTGATTCCGATATCAAAGCGACAAATTAAATTTGCAAATTTCAGTTATGGGAAACAAATTACTGCTATGAGCTTTAGAGCCAAATACAGTAAAATAAATCAATCAACTATCCTAACTCTAGTAAAATGAATTCTCTGCTTGAGATAATACCAGATATAATATAGATAAAATTAAGTATCTCCCCATCGATTATGAAAAGAAGCAGAAATATGATGCATGAAGCTAGATAACCTGCAGCTTTTTAAAGGTAAATTTGATAAGCAAAATAGCCAGATCAATAAATGAAAACGAAAAATAACGATAATATAAACGATAGACATCAAACAACCTACAGTCGTTTAACCATAAATTTACTAATCAAATGATGTATGATGACAATATTGATAATAAAGCTCCTTAAACAGAACAAAATAGATTTTATTTGTATCTAATATATTTGCAGTCACTGGCGTTTCCTGTGAAGTTACGACTCTACCATGTGGTCGTACCACCTTGACAAAAAGGCCGCTGTACGTCTAACTGACGCCGGAGCTAGCTAGGTCAGTATCAGAAAACCGGCGATGGATATCAGCCCCACAAGGAGGAAATTCTATTCCACAGAACAAATTCTATCCCACAGAAGGAAAAAAAGGGTCATCACACAACGTTTATAGGCGATATGACCGATAATTTTACTTCATTAGCCAAATATTACAATCAGGCGGTAATTAGACCTGATGGTCAAAAAATAGCCACGATAAATTCCGATACGTAAAACTGCCTACTCGCGTTGAGTGTTCCGGCGAGATAGGCTACCTATTCTCTCACAAAAGAATATATACCACATCTGTCAAGTGGCGCTGCAAACTGATTCCTTCTTTGAACTGCTCGGAACACCAGAAGTAAGGTCGCGGGAAGTAAGGTAGCGAGAGTATCGATAACACAAATCGACCAGTAAATGGAGAAAATCGCCCTACGGTATTTTGTAACATTTATAACGTTACAATTTTCAACTTCCAAATTTCAATCACTTCTATATCGTTCCATATTTTCAAATTTGAATCTTAACCGAACAAGAGTTGCAAGATTAAATAGAAATAATAAGCAGTTTGGAATTTGGATATATGGACGGATAATGGAAGCGATTGCGTGGAAGCAGATTATTTAGTTGTTGAAAATGAAGCCAGTGGGAGTGATGCCGAAGGGAGCCTGATTATTGAAGAGATATCTGAGACATGGTATTGTACATGGTATAGCTAGACTAGGAGCAACAGTTTAATTATCTGAAAAACCGGCAGTTTCAGACGAAGAAAGCATTACTTCATCTGATGACAATATACTCGTGCCACTGTCTAATTTATGTGGCCCCAAAAAAGGATGCTTTGCTGAATAGCATCAAGATCTATGTGTTTTAAAGGAAGAAATAAATACAAGCGGTCTGCCAAAATTTCACAAAGATCTAAAAAGCCGCCAAGCGAAATATCGTTCATTTTATTTCAGGCGCCGAAAAGTATGCATATATTTCCTTAATTTTTCCTCGGATAAAATTGTTCGACACACTAATAAAAAAGCCACCAAGCAATCCGGGAATTTTGTTAGCTTTACTCACCATTCTGGTTACGTCTCCTGTAAAGAAAGAGGGTCATCTGAATGCGAAACTGACGTTTAGTTCTACAATATTTGGATCATAGTATAGATCGCTTATGAGCTGTGAAAGATTTATTTTCTTGATAAACTGCATAACTTTAAATGTACATATTCTTCAAATACGGTATGCTTTTATTACAAAATGCAGAACCTCATACACTGCCGCTTTATATTTACACTTTTAAGGTTTTCGAGAAAGATGTCCTTTCAGGACGTTTCTTCCTAGTAAACCTTTGAAGTACGGCATACAAATTGTGATGATGTGCAACTATTCCTCGAAGTATATAATTGACGCCAGCCCTTATCTGACAAAATCAACAACAACAAATGGGTTGCCATCTCTTCATGGCAGCAACCGAAACATAACCATGGACAATTAGTTCACCTCTATAGACGAATTTCAGAAAATTACTATAAACTGACCATTATTGGGACAATTAGAAGGAATAGAAAACATATTCCTCCAGAAATGCTGCAAGTAAAGGACCGAGAACTTTATTCGTTAATGTTTTGCCTTGAAAAAAAACAGGACACTGTATGCCCAAAAGAAATAAAATAGTGTTATCAACCATAAATGAAGGAAAAGAATAAAAAACCGGTAAGAAACTGCCATATTAAAGTCAAAGCCGGCAACGAAATGTCCAATGGATTTGCATTGCTGCTTATCACTTAGGATCATTTAAGATATATCTTGGAAGCAGAAATGCAAAAATATGGGTATCCTCCTTAGTAACACCAACCTATATAAGCTCAATTTCGCAGACGATCAGATTATAATGGCGCAAGTCTACGACGACATAGAGTATATGACTCGAAAGCTTATCGAAGAATGCAAGAGATTGGGGCTAGAAGTTAACATCTGCAAAACAGAGTACGTGTGTGTTGGGGGAGTACAACAGGACTTGCTCCTTGAGGAAGGACAAAATATCAAAGCCTGCCAAACCGCCAAGTACGTAGAAACACGTATCTCAGATAACGGAACTCTAGACCTCGCTATTAAAGACAGAAACATCAAAGGCAGAAAAGCTATTTCTATCCTAGGATCAGGAAATCACAAGGCACAACAAACACCTAATATATAATACCATCGTAGAAAGTATAATCATGTATAGTATTGTATAGCTGTGAAGTTTGGCAACTAAACTGACATACTTTCGCGTACTAAATAAGAGGGAGGCAACTTAGGTGGCACGGACGCATATTTGCGTTCCCTATACCCTGTGTGCAACCGGTTGCAGACACAGTCTAGGAAACGTAATGCGCACCGAAGCACTCCGATCCCTATACCGTGTGTGCAACTTGTGCGCATTATTATGGCTTTGCATGGCCCTCCGCTCGCTTCGCTCGCTACGGGGGCTCAATCAACAAGAACTAACCAAGTGCTAACCAAAACTAACCCAAGGCTAACCCAAACTAGCCCAAAATTATGAAAAAAAGTTACCTAGACAGTAGGCGCAATAGTGGGTGATTGATACTCAAAATAAATACCTGAGAGTAGATAATCGCTACGGGGGCGCAACCAACAAAAACTAACCCAAGGCATACCCAAAATGAAGAAAAAAACTTTTTACAAACATATCCTTTAAAAAATAAAAGAAAACATCGAAGGGAATCGAACCCGGCCTGCCGCCGCCGCCATATGACAGATCTAGCATCTAACCACTTAAGCATCATAGCACTTGGAAGCAAATCATTGCACCGTAAATACATGGGTATACTGAGGACCATGCGTTATTGGTCAAGCTCAAAAGTTGCTCTTCTGTGGCTAGCTGTAAAAAATGCAAGCACGTTCGGTACAGTTGTCGCCGGTCGTCGTAAATTTTCGGCAGCGCCAAAATATATCGTCCCCCGGCTATGCGGTTGACCTAAAGTTGACCTAATATTGTAGCGCTAGTCTGTGGCGAAATGCA
>MU191409.1:0-35893 GCA_016904865.1 Pissodes strobi
CTATTTAGCTGTAAAAGAACAGTTATCCGCACAATTTCGTACCGGAAGAGTGCCGACCATTCCGCTAACTCGTGTCGCATATGTATAATGTGATAAATATTTAAATGAAAACACATTCGTCATACTTTGTAAATATTTTTGTTTTGGTTGCGTTTTATCGTTCCGAGAAGTCTTACACAATGTTTATACGGGGCCGTTCGTTTAAGTGCGTCACTTGTTTGCAAATTTCATGTTTGCCATATATACCGAAAAAAGCAGTTTCTCATTAAAAAAAACAATCTGGCAGCTAAGAGGATTTTTTTTTTACAAATATTGCAATAAGTATAGGAAATTTACTAGAAGAAAATCGAAAATATATGAATGGCCAATTACATACGTTAAGAAACACACCTTAACTTGCCTGATCAATGGTATAAACTGCAGTATTTGTACATTATGGACTTTAGATGACTACACGCAACTTCTGTCTCAAACATTTTCCGTGGTTCCTTTACTAAAGAAGGTATTGAATTTTATTTCAATTTTGAACCGCCCTATATAAACTATTGTTCACTTGAAACGCATTATACGAAAAATTTTTACTCTAGGTCTTAACGTATGCGTCCCAAAAAAACACTATTTTTTAATGCTGGCTAGGCTACTGCCTGTTTATTTCAATATTGGCTATAATTTATATGTATTAACAGTTTGTAAGTTTTTAACCCTTAACTAATATGCATGGAGACAACCCCCCCTAAGGACCAACTTTTGATGGCAAACCTTCCTGGACCATGCATAAACGAAAGCTGCCACAGATATACAAATTGTCGGAATGATAAAGAAAAAGCGACCGCTTTAGTGTTGGCTCTAAGAAGAAAAGCACTCGAGATCCTTCAAAACATACCTGAAGCTAGCAGAAAGATTATGCTTTTGTAGTTTGGTGTATTGGAATTAAGGTACTGAAATAAGTACCTCAAGCAGGTTTATCAGAATTAACTAAAAGCTCGAAAACTCTTCAGGAATTCAGCACAGATATAGAGAAAATGGTTAGATTAGCCTATCTAGAAGCTCCTGAAAGTTAATCAACCAGCTTACCATCCAAAGCTTCATAGATGTCACTAAGGATATCGAGCTACAGCAAGCTCTTAGACTAAGAAGATTCCGAGATCTGATCTATGAACAGCTTAGAATTTGAATATCCACGAAGTGAAACTAGTCGACGGAGATAAGAGTGCAAATGCAGACCTCTTACAAAAATTGGACAATATAGCAGTACTGATTAAAAAATGTGTCGCGCCCAGGATACCGAGGCAGAACTAAGGTTAAATGTTACAACTGCGTAAGACATTTTAACAGGAATTGTAGGTGGCGTTTACGATCCTCGGAACAAGGACAACATGCAAATCGGGAGTATAGGAAAAACTAGGAGGCGCCACTGTACAGGGGCATACACTGGTAAGAGAAGCAGCAGCCCCTGCGATTAAAAGAGGCCTCGTTGCCAAGGAAACTTTGAACAGCAAGAAGTGTAATTTCACAATCGACAAAGGAGCAACAAGATCAGTAGTGCATCTCGACATGGTGAAGAAGATGTTCGTGAAAATATCAGCAAGTAAAAGTTACGATTTTCAAATAAAACACCGCAAAAGAAGAAGTCGTGCTAAGGCTAATAGTTTGTCAAGGGGACCACTTGGAGAAAAAATCATGCAAGTTCTGTATCAGACAGGAGGAGAAAGAAAGTTGTACATAGTAACGATAATTCCATCAAGGAGCTTCCTAACTATTACTTGACATATGAACAGGGAAGTGACAAAGACTTGATAATGATAAGGACGTGGCTCGAGAGAGGCGAGAGGCCAGAATGGCAAACATTCAATAAAATGGTATTGGTTGCAATGACTCGGTCCTTCTGAAGGATGGCCTTCTTGTTCGCAAACGGGAGAGTCTTTCTATTATTTACCAAACCACCTTGCGAATAACGAGAATGAAGGAAGTACTTCGAGAGATACACGGCAGTCGAAGTGAAGGCCACATTAGAGTTAATAGAACACTAGCCACGGTTAGAACCAAACTCTTACCGCTCCATTAGTTGAACCTCCTTCCTTCTTAAAACGATGGAAAAGATTATCGATAGGCACGTCAGAAACAAGTTCCTTTCTAATGCTCCACTGCATGCATAACCATTTGCATACCAGCCATTGAAATCTACCACCCATGCTCTTCAAAATCTCGTCCGCGATATAGAGAAGGCACTGGCTGAAAAACAAGGGGCGCTGTGTGTATTTCTTGACATAGAGGGTGCATTTGACAACACCTCACATTAATTCATTCAGCGCGTCACAACTCGCAGAGGAGTGGATAAAATGGATAAAATCAATGCTAACCAGCTGCGAAGTCACCGCGACCATTGGAGAAACAGCCGTCACAGTCAAAGTAATAAAGGGATGCCCCCATGCAAGGAGGGGTCCTATCGTCCATGCTTTGGTCTCTGATTGTTGACGATCTACTGGTAAGACTGACTGAAGCAGGGCTTTGAAGTCCAAGGTTACGGAGATGACCTAGTTATAATAATAAGAGGTAAGCATGACAACGTTCTCTCAGCACGTATGCAAAGTGCACTCAACTTTATCAGCACATGGTGTACACAGGAAAGATTAAATGTCAACCCAAGCAAAATCGTAGTGATCCCATTCACAAAAAGAAGGAAGCTGAATCTTAAACCACCCACTTTGGGAGGAACAACGGTAAACCTTTCAAAAGAGGTTAAGTATCTTGGCATCGTTCTTGACCAGAAACTAACCTGGAACCCACACCTAGAAAGAACTATCAAAAAAGCAACGGAAGCGTGTTAAGCCTGTCGACGACTCTTTGGGTAAAACATGGAGCCTAAAGCCCTCCATCATCTGGTGTTCCTATAACACTGTTGTAAAGCCTATTATAACCTATGCCTGCTCAGTGTGGGGGTAAAAACAAAGGAAATAACAACACAGCGAAATATAACAAGAGTACAAAGGCTCGCCTGTCTGGGGCTACAGGGGCTATGAAAACGTGCCCCACAGCAGCTCTGGAAACCCTATTTGACTCCATCCGCTGCACATATGCATAGAAAGGGAGGCCTGGACGAGTACGTATAGAGACACAAAAACTTAAGTCAGGAAACCTGACTGGTCACCCTAACATTCTGAAGGACATCCAGCGCTCCTTGCAAGCGGTAATTGAAGACCGCAATACTACAGGGGAAATACTAAAATAACTAGAGAGGGTATCACTTGTCTCACTTGTCTGGTACACAGATTGATCAAAGATGAAAGAAGGAGTGGGATTCAGAGTTTACGGACCTAGGTGTGGAATCTCTGCACCTTTAGGAAACATTCCCACAATCTTTCAAGCAGAACTAAATGCTATCAATACAGCCAACTCTGAATGTGCCAAAAAAGGTGCAATCAGATTGTTAAGCAGCCTTAAAAACGCTAGCATCTAGCAGAATATTCCTGGCTAGTGTGGGATTGTCGGATGGCTGCAGCTGCAGATCATCTAGCAAACAGAAACAAACTCACCCTAATGTGGATACCAGGGCACGAGACTGTGGAAGGCAATGAAGCCGGTGCCTAGCTCACATGGAATGGTGCACAGACTGTCTTTTGTGGGCCTGAACAATTCTGTGGCACCACTAGAGGGCACGTAATGAATGGACTCAGAAATGAAAAAAAAAAACGGAAAGAGACACATTGGGCCAATCAATGCACCTGGGCAGAGACAGGCCAAAACACTCATCTCTCACTTGCCTAACTACACAAAAAAGTTCATCAAGGTACAAAAAATTAGATAAAACTTGTTGTAGACCTTCTCACGTGTCCAGAGGACGAAAATATTGGGATATAACCTATAAAATGGCCAAAACAACTGACATAAAGATCATAAAGACAATAAGGTTCCAGCAAGTAAATGTTGACAGACACAGTGTAGCACACGACTTATTGAAAAAATCGATACATGAACAAAAAATCTACATAATCATAGGCCAAGAATCCAATAAAAAATGGACCAGGAAATCATTATGTGATAACAGGGAAGACTGTTTTATAAGCTTAAACAAAAACCTTGAGGTCTCGAAGGTATACAGCGTTAGTAAAAAGAACCGGAACGGTTAAATATCTTCAAAATCGTTAAAACTACATTTACAAAATTTGGTACCTGGGAGTTTCCGGGCATGCGGAATTGAACCATGATATCGGCACTATTGCCAGATTTCCCAGTTTTGTGCTACACGGAATCATTTTGTTATCTTAAATGGAACACCCCACTTATTTTTATTGCAATAAATTGGGCGTATCAAACTTAGTAAGATCCCAAATTTTCAAAATTTTATCTTTCCTAATTGCTGAGATGTGACAACAACGCATTATTAGTAAAAAGTACCGGAACGCTTAAATATCTTCAAAATCGCTCAAGCTGCATTTACAAAATTCGGTACATGGGGGTTTCCGGACATGCGGAATTGAACCATGATATCGGCACTGTTGCCAGATTTCCCAGTTTTGAGCTACAAGGAGTCATTTTGTTATCTTAAATGGAACGTCCCATTTGTTTTTAGTGCAATAAATTGGGCGTATCAAATTTAGTAGAACACCAATTTTTCAAAATTGTATCTCTTTTAATTGCTGAGATGTGACAACAACGCATTTTTAGTAAAAAGTACGGGAACGCTTAAATATCTTCAAAATCGCTTAAGCTGCATTTACAAAATTCGGTACCTGGGGGTTTCCGGGCATGCTGAGTTGAACCATGATATTGACACTGTTGCCAGATTTCCCAGTTTTGCGGTACACGTAGTCAAAATTGTGATGTTGTCACATCTCAGCACATAATTTAATAAAATTTTGAATCCTACTAAATTTGGCGCACCCAATTTGTTGCAATAAAAACAAAAGGGGCGTTCCATTTAAGATAACAAAATGACTACGTGTACCGCAAAACTGGGAAATTTGGCAACAGTGTCAATATCATGGTTCAATTCCGCATGCCCGGAAACCCCCCCGGTACCGAATTTTGTAAATGCAGCAAGATATTTAAGCGTTCCCGTACTTTTTACTAAAAATGCGTTGTTGTCACATCTCAGCAATTAAAAGAGATACAATTTTGAAAATTTGGTGTATTACTAAATTTGATACGCCCAATTTATTGCAATAAAAATAAGTGGGGCGTTCCATTTATGATAACAAAATGACTCCGTGTAACGCAAAACTGGGAAATCTGGCAACAGTGCCGATATCATGGTTCAATTCTGCATGCCCGGAAACCGCCAGGTACCGAATTTTGTAAATGCAGCTTGAGCGATTTTGAAGATATTTAAGCGTTCCGGTAGTTTTTACTTTTACTAAAAATGCGTTGTTGTCACATCTCAGCAATTAGATGAGATAAAATTTTAAAAATTTGGGGCCTTACTAATTTTGATACACCCAATTTATTGCAATAAAAATAAGTGGGGCGTTCCATTTAAGATAACAAAATGACTCCGTGTAGCGCAAAACTGGGAAATTTGGCAACAGTGCCGATATCATGGTTCAATTCTGCATGCCCGGAAACCCCCTGGTACCGAATTTTCTAAGTGCAGCTTGAGCGATTTTGAAGATATTTTAGCGTTCCGGTACTTTTTACTAAAAATGCGTTGTTGTCACATCTCAGCAATTAGAAGAGATAAAATTTTGAAAATTTGGGGCCTTACTAAATTTGATACGCCAAATTTATTGCAATAAAAATAAGTCGGGCGTTCCATTTTAGATAACAAAATGACTCCGTGTAGCACAAAACTGGGAAATCTGGCAACAGTGCCGATATCATGGTTCAATTCCGCACGCCCGGAAACCCCCAGGTGACGAATTTTGTAAATGTAGCTTTAACGATTTTGAAGATATTTAAGCGTTCCGGTTCTTTTTACTAACCCTGTATAGTGAAGAGGGTTTCGTGTGTGTAGAGTTGGAAAACTTTTATATATTATATTCATGTTACTTTTCGCCAAACAGGACGCTACAAGAATTCGAGAAATTTTTGGACACTACAGGGGCATTTAGATATAACCAGTGGGAAAGAACTAATAATTGGAGGAGATTTTAACACAAAATCTACGGCATGGGGATCAAGAATCGCGAACGGAAGAAGTCAAGCCATGGAAGAATTTATAGAAACAAACAATTTAATTTTCAAAATGCAAACGAGACCTACAGACAGATACAGAGAGAATACAAGAATGCGAAACAGGAACTCAAGAAAGCAATAATGGCAAGTAAGGAACGATGCTGGAAAAATCTCTGCACAGAGCTAAATGAAGACATATGGGGCAAGGCATATAGGATAGTCACCAACAAACTAAATATTAAACCGATCCTCACTTTAAGTTTACAAGAAATAGACGAAGAAATTGTGAAACTCTTTCCTAGCCATCCTACGTTCGATTGGCCAGAAATACACATAAGAGAAGAATGTATTAGCGAATTCACTACTGAAGAAATAATAGACGCCATCAAGCAGATAAAAATCAAAAATGCACCAGGTCCGGACAATATTCCTCCTGTGGTTATAAGAACAATTGTTGAGGAGAACATAGAGCAAATCAAGCAAATAATGAACATGTGCTTAAAATAAGGTATTTTTCCAGATAAATGGAAAAAGGCAAGATTGGTCTTAATACCGAAACCAAAAAAAAACACCTCAAGCCCAAACAAAATATAGAGCGATAAGCCTTATTGATATTATAGGAAAGTTTTTAGAGAGGCTAATCAAGATAAGATTGGAAAAAGAGCTAACACAAAATGACGCCATAGGAAGCAGCCAGCATGGATATAGAACCGGGAAGTCAACGATTACCTCTGGAGAGGGTACAAGCAATAAGAGACAACGCAAGAAAAACGAAAAGCTGTTGCATAATTATAACAATAGATATCGAGAACGCGTTTAATTCAGCACCATGG
Source organism: Pissodes strobi (assembly GCA_016904865.1). Classification (NCBI taxonomy): domain Eukaryota; kingdom Metazoa; phylum Arthropoda; class Insecta; order Coleoptera; family Curculionidae; genus Pissodes; species Pissodes strobi. The sequence goes on from MU191409.1 coordinate 6,945, forward strand.
AAGGCAATAGTGAAAGCGTTAAAGAGAGCAGAAGTAAGTGGATACCTCATAAGAATGATCCAGTCATATCTAAAAGATAGATTTATATGGAAAGAAGAAGGAAAAATCAGAAACATTACGAGCGGGGTTCCGCAGGGCTCGGTACTAGGACCAATCTTATGGAATGCATTCTATGATGAAATTTTTAGAGTTGATATTGGGAAAAGAGTAAAATTAGTGGCATACGCAGACGACTTGGCCGTAATAATTACAGCAAAAACAAAGGAACAAACAGAAGAAACAGCGCAGCATGCTATAAACGTAATAGTGAATACACTGAAGGAAATGGGTCTTAAAGTCTCAGTAACCAAAACAAAATAGTTGGGGGAAAGGAAAATGATGGACTCGTCTATTAGAATAGAAGATGAAAATATATGCATGGGAAGCATGATCAAATACCCGGGAATATACTTAGAAAAGGGAATGGGAATGAAAACACACATCTTAAAAACCTGTGAGAAGGCAAACAAAATCATGAATCTCCTAACGAGAATAACATCAAATGTAGGTGGACCTAGGGCGAGTAAAAGAAGAGTACTCATGACCGCAGTAACATCAGTGTTTCTGTATGGGGCTCCCATATGGGAACGCGCGCTGAAATATAAGAAATACGAGATGATGCTTGAAAGAATAAATAGAAGAATGGCGATAAGGATAACTTCAGCATATAGAACGGTACCCACAACTGCAGTACTTGTTATCGCAGGAATCGTTCCCATAAGGCTCAGTGTTGAAGAGAGAACAAAAATATACGTAAAGGGACTAGCATACATACGAGAAACGAAAGAAGAAACGATGATGAAGTGGCAAGCAATATGGGAGGATTATGAAGGATGGACCAAGGTTTTCATAAAATATGTTAGAAAGTGGCAAGAAAGAAAATGGGGGGAGGTGGACTACTTCCTTACTCAAGCCATTACTGGACACGGAGCTTTTGGGGAATATCTTCATAGAATTGGGAAGGCAGAAGACAATAAATGCTGGTAATGTGATGGAGCGGACACTGCGGGACACACATTTTTTGAATGTTCAAAATGGGCCGATGTAAGAATAAACGCAAACACAGCTTGCGGGTCAGTCATAACAGAAATGAATATTGGAGAACTGATGATGGAAAGTGAAAATCGGTGGACCGTGACAACTGGAATGTTGAGAACAATTATGAAGAACAAAATAACAGACGAAATAACAATGAGGAGGGTAAGGTTTGATGGGTAGGCGGAGACTTGCACCTTGAGCTCTGAGTCCCACACTCTCTGCACAATAGAACCTATCTGCAGAGATAGAAAATGAGTTTAAAACCCGTCAAAAAAAAAGACCTCACTGGACATGACGTCTGGAGGTATCACCTCAAGAAAATGGGGAAAACCACTGACGAACCATGCAGATTCTGCCAAACTATGGCTGAAACGTCAGAGTATCTACTCTGCAAATGTCAGGCACTGACCCACCAAAGGTTGAGGCATCTCGAAAATGGCCTTGTGGCGCCTATAGATCTACAAAAGCTCAACCCTCGAAATATTCTGAGGTTCTGGAAAGAGATAGGAATTTTCGTGTATAATAGAAGGGTATACACAAAAGATCAATTGTGGTCGACGTGTTAAAGGGCAAATCTTGCCTATCGACCCCTCTACCATACCATACCCTAGCCAGGGTTAGGAAGCAGAATTATTGGATGAACTGGCGTAGAGATGTTGAGGAGTGGTGAAAGAGATGTGATGTGCGTGCCTCAAAAAGGGACGAAAACTCCATCCAGAGGAAAGATGATTCAGTACATCTCAGGAACTCTTTGGAAGAGAAAGGCAGTGGATCTTGCTGAACCGTTCCTGGAAATAAGTTTCCGTAAAATGCATTAACTTTTTGTTTATAGATTTATAACTCTTTATAACTGATTTGTAAGTTTAAACCCTCGTATCTCCGAAACGGTTAGAGAAAAATTATTATACCTTTATATTTTTAACGCGTCCAAAAACTTTATTAGTCTTAATCGTCAAACGCATGCACTAATTAACGAAATATAGCACGAACCTATGACAATGGCTAATTGTTTCAGATAGACTGGCAGTTATCATCGCTCGACGTATTTACCAACAAACGAGCGTTTATTATTTTCTGGTATTTGTGTTTGCGCTATCTAATCAAAACAGCCGTTAATTAGGCCTGGGTAATTGACATGTGCCGTCGGCCCGTATAAATAAATTCCACTTTAATTTATGGGCGGGTGACTTCCATCAATAGATTCATAGAAAGCGAACACATTTTTGATATACTTAGTTCCATTAATTACAACTATAACGGACTTTTGTTTGTGCTCGTTTTCGTTACATGAGTTGCACAACTCGTTATAAATCTGGTTTCATCATCATAGTCACAATGTCCTGCCAGACATGTTGTGAATTCATAAAATGTACTAGGTCAGAACTGGAGGATTGCGGATACGAAGATTGTCAATTGCTTTGAAAATTGTATTTCGCCATCTTTCGCGATTATTTGTCAGTTCGGTTGCTCTTGTGACACCAATATCTAGCAATTGTTTTGTCGCCTCCACCCAACGTGTAGGAGAACGGCCACGAAGACGCCTTACGTTCGGAGCATGGCCCTGGACAACAAGTTTTTCCATATTATCACTTCTATGAATGTGGCCGAAAAACGTCAGGATGCGCGTCGAAACAATGGAGGATAGTCGCTTTGGATTTCTAAGTTCGCTTAATATAGAAACGTTAGTTCGGTGGGTTGTATAAGGGACTCTTAGCATTATTCTCCAGGTCCACATTTCAAATGCGTCTATGCGATGGCGATCTGCCTTTCTAACGGTCCAAGTTTCAGAGCCATACAAAAATATTGAAAAGACAAGCAACCGGACCAGCGACATTTTGGTGGCTTTAGTGATATTATTGTCACGCCATATTTTAGTCAGTTTTGTCATGGCTGACCGTGCTTGTTGAATGCGCCTACGAATTTCAACCTCACAACCACCTGAATTGTCGATCAAGGAACCGAGTTATACAAAACTTTGGACTACCTGACAACGACCTACTGATGTGATTTCGGGATGATTGTTATGTTCCCTATCTACGAGCATGACTTTGGTCTTGTAGTTGATACTGAGACCACACGCTGCACTATATTGTTCTAAGATGTTAAGTAAATTTAATAATTGATCCTGAGAAGCAGCAATAAGAGTAGTATCGTCGGCAAACCTTAAAATAGATATTTTGATTCCACCAATAGCTACACCACCATCCCAACCGTCCAGTACCTGTCTCATCACAAACTCGGAATAGATGTTAAACAACATCGGCGATAAAACACAACCTTGACGAACTCCTTTCTTTGTTGTAGTTTGACCAGACATGTTACCGTCAATTCTTACTGGAGCTGTGTTGGACTCATATAGCTGTTGTATAAGAAATATCAGGAACTCCCATGGAGAGATGAATTTTCCATAGTTTAGGCCACTTTACGTTGTCAGAGACCTTAGAATAGTCCACAAAGCAGATATTGACTGGGAGGTAATGCTCCCTAGCTTTCTCAACAATTTGCCTCAAGTTCAAGGTCTCTTCTCGTGTACCACGTCCCTTTACGAAACCTGCCTGCTCTGGAGATATTCGCCAGCTAATAAAACCCTCTAAACGAGATTGTAGAATATATGACATAACCTTGCTTGAATAGGAGATCAATGAGAGTAGACGATAATTGTCTGGGCTCTTCGGAGATCCCTTTTTATGTAGCGGAACAAAGATTGAAGTGCTCCATTCGTCCGGCCAAACACCGGAGGACCAAATTTTCTGACAAATACGATGTCAAAAATGTAGGCCGTCATCATCTAAGGACTTCAAAGTTTCGGCTGAAAGCGCATCAATGCCTGTAGCTTTACCGGTTTTTAGTTTCCTAGCGGCCTGTTCAACTTCCGAAAAAAGAATATCCAGCTCACGCTCGTAATTTAAAAAAGGAGCTTGAATGTGAACTTCGGAATAGAGGTTTTCACAATATGTGCGCCACATCTCAATAATCTCGTCCAAGCTAGTGATGAGATGTCCATCGGTGTTCTCAAGTGACCAAGTTTTGGGTTTAAAGTCCCGATTGAGACATTTTATCTTTAGGAACATCTCTCTTGGATGGCTTGTGTTGGTGTGGGCTTGTATTTCCCTGCAGAGTTCTTGAAGAGATGAGTTCTTATCTTGGCGGCAGAGTCTTTGGATTTCACGTGTTAATTGTCTATACCGATCTTGCTTTGCGTCAGAATCCAGTCCTGAGATCTTCTTCAATGACGGATAATGTATGGGTGGTAAACCATGGCTGTTTAAGTTGTGTGCTGCGTTTTGGTTGAGTTGTTTGGGCAGCTTGTGTAAGAATACTCTTAAATGTTAACCACATATTATTGGAAGAAGATTCATCCGTCATCGAGGCACTCTGAAAAATCTGAGAACATTTTGACCTAAAAGAGGCATGGTCAACGATTTCCGTTGAAAGTTTCTGCTTAGAACGTGGACATACTTTCAGCTTAAGCTGGAGTTCACAAAGAAGGAGTTTATGTTCCGAGCCAGTGGATAATACCGCCCACCTCTATTAAACCCTTAATATTTCGCGAACTGAAGAGATTTGGCACATCCGGGTCACATGATAATGCATCGAACGTCAGAGAAGCGATATTTGCTTTCAAAGTTATTTTCAGTGTGTTGACCGATAAGAATGTGGTTGCAGGTGCCGCCGATCTAAGTTTTATGTTCCGGAAAATAAGCCGTAAGTAGCATGTCTTTTTATAGAATCAAATAATTTTTGGATTGTTGTGCGCCTTATTCTTCATTTTCCTATGTAAACTGACCTTGTTTTTTGATAGTATTTTAAATAGTTATAATAGAAAAAAAATTGTAAACAACATGGGCGGCATTGCCCTCATAATGGGCGGTATTACCCACATACTTGAATATAGCGCAACTAATTTTTAATTAAGAGAGTGTAATATAATATAATATTCCTCGTACAAAAGCCACCTGGACCCCAGAAGCGCTTCAGGCTGCTATGCAAGCAGTCAGAGATGGACGTGGGAAAAGGAGAAGTGCTAGAGAATTCGGTATGAATAGTACTCTCTTTTTATGTAACAAACACTCTAATCCTAATATTGTTTTTAGGTATTCCCTATTCTACTTTGAAAGATCGCCTGAAAACAAATCATTCTTCTGTTGCTAAACTTGGCCGCCATACTATATTTTCAAGCTCAGAAAGGTTTCGAAGTAAGTGGGATTGTTCCATATAGGCCAGATATATTTACAGATGAAGTTTTTTGCCCGCGACTCTCTCTAAAATACCCGTTGTCGAAGAGCCTCACGAATTTTCATGTGAAACTGAACCACCCTCGACCTCCAGGGAAGCTGAACCTCTACCTTCTACCTTCCGTGAAGCTGAACCCCAACCATCTACCTCCCGTAAAGCTGAACCCAAACTATCCACCTCTCATCAACCTAAACCTCATTGCTCTTCTAACAAAAAACGAACTAAAGTGAAAATATCAATCGAGGAAATTTCACCCCTCTGTATTGTCAAGAATAAGGGCCCAAAAAGAGGAACAAGAAAGGCAGGAGCATCGAAAATTCTCACAGCGACGCCGGAAAAAATAGAGCTGGAAAAAAAGGGCACAAAAAACAAAATGAAAGTCCCACTGCCGCGCCCGGTGAAGAGAGTCAAAAAGAAGGTTAAATTTGACGACCATTCCTCCGCAAGTGAATCTTCTTGCAATGAAAATAACCTTTGCGATGACCAAAGCTCCGACAATCTGGATAATGACATAGAGGATGAAGTATGTTTGATCTGTGGTGAATTTGGTAAATCGGAAATGTGGTACAGGTGTGGTGTTTGTCGCAAATGGGCACACGAAGAGTGCACTAGTTGCGATAACTATAAAAATTTTGTTTGTGAGTTTTGTTCTTGAGTTAATTAGATATTATTAGTTTTTTGACGTAGCAGGTACCTATATTTTATACTGCTGTCAATATGCGTTTCTTATGAGTTGAATAGTAAAGTTTTTTTAAAAGTTATGTTTTGATTTATTGTTGCAAATACCTACGTTTACATTATTAAAAAATAATATATTTTTGTTTGGGCGGTATTATCGCGTAGGTGGGCGCTATTACCCGCGAAGTCGGCTAACTTCGCCCAAGTGCAAAATTTTAAAAACCAAAAAAAAATTCAATCTTACCTATTTATTTGGTTAATTGGAATATAAAACATCGTTAATAATCAAAACCACTAAATAATGATGTACTCGATTTCATTTTATCATAAAAAATAAAGGAGTTACATATTATATATAGTGGGCGGCAATTACCGCACTTCCCCTACTGTTTGACCAACTTTAGCGTTAAAATCGCCAAAGACAAGAACCATCTCGCGATTTGATACGGATGCGAGTGTAGATTCAAGATCGTTATAAAATGATTCCACAGTGTCATCATCCGAGTTAGAAGTAGGTGCATATACCTGCACAATATTGATCGGTGTAGGGGTCGCATTGATGCGTAACGTAATCCTCTCACTGACACACTTGTAACCGAGAATAGTCCTTACGTGAGCTCTCGCTACCCAAAAGCCAACACCATTGATGCTTTCGTTAGAATTACCCGAAAAGCAAATGAAATTGTCATTGCTGGAAGTGAAGTGTCCCGAACCCCTATAATGAGTCTCAGACAGACCAGCGATCGCAATATTACTTCTTCTAAGCTCTTTTTCAAGAATATTGAGCTTACCGGTCGCTTTAAGACCTCTGACGGTACATGTTGCCAGGCGATGTTTGCAACGAGTCTCTAAAGTGTCATCAGTAGTGAATTTCGCACAAGAATCCTGATGGTCGCACCTCTTGCGCCCGGTCACTAATTTCACACTGACCTCCCCGGAGGAGGAACAGCGCCGATTGCCAGTCGGAGAGTGAAGCCTTTCATTTCAAGAGTTTCTCTTGGGATATCAATACAGATCTTTAATGCAGAATGCAGTAGTCTCCCATTTGCTTTCTGCATCCTCATGCCGTTGGCCAGATATCGGTTCATCCGCTTTTAGGGACGGCTTCTCATCCCTAGGACTCTTATTAACTCCTCCATCCGAAGCTGTTGATTGGCAAGAGGGTACTGCTTATACTGACAGTATTCGGTATCTTTTAGTCGCCTTTTATGACACGCAGGATATACGTTGGAAGATATTCTAACCCGCCCCCACACCCCCCGCTTTAATTTAGCTAATGATTAATTTTGGCTAATTTGGAGGAGCGGTTAAATGTCGCGCAGTGTTGTCAAATTGCTTTGTCAATTTCTCGCTTCGCATGGCTCTCCGCTCGCTTCGCTCGCTACAGGGGCGCAACCAATAAAAACTAACTCGAAGCATGCCCAAAATGAAAAAAAAAATGTTTACACAACCTTAAAAAAAAATAAAAAACATGTCTTTCCACTGAAATTGAATCCAGGCCGCCGTATCACGACCACAGAATCTGCACTAAAAGACCTATTGACAGCAATTCATTGGACCGTAAAGACATGGGTAATTCTGATACATCGTACTGCGCATGCGACAGGATTGACAACATTGTTACATCTGCGCTACATTTAGCCACTCCTCTAGTTTGGGATACTTTGGATTAGTTCGGGTTATTCGTGGTATACTTCGGGCGCTTTAATTTAGGTATTGGTTATAGTTTTGATTAGTTTGTATCTGTTTTCGCTAGTTTGTATTGGCCAAATTAAAACGTACTATAGATTTTTTTTACATGCTTCAAGAAACAATGTATTTAATTTTTTTTGTGCGGAAACTTTCCATATAGAACATATTTCTATTATTTCCTCTACATGGATTAGGTTTGGTTAGTTTGGGAAGATATGTTATTTTTTTATTAAATAAGAAATGACAACATGTATTTTAATAGTTAAAAATAATTTAAAAGCGTTTTGTGAAAACGGAATAAAACAAATAAAAGCAAAATATGAAATAATAAAAAAATAATACAAAATAATAATTTCAAATAAATGAATTTGTATTGCTAAATTATTATTAAATTATATTTTAGAAACTGACGGATTTATCTAATGTTATTTATGTTATTTTATATTTATCGTGTTTTTTTTTATATTTTTCGTATTATGTGCAGGGCTTTTTTATATTTTACACTATACCTGGAGAGGTGCTACAGAAAATGTTAAACATAAAAATTGCAGGGGTTTTCACGTATTATCTCCCAAAAATATCACGAAAAACAAATGAATATCGTAAACGTCAAATGTACGTCATGTACGTATTACATATTGACAGTTGAAAATTGAAATGTTTCCAAATTTGACAGGCTCTAGAATCTAAATTTAAGCCATGAAGATCATAAGCCATAAGCTGCTTACAATTAAAAAATAAAACAAATAACCTATTGTAATTAATGACACAATAAATTAAGAGTAAACAATAAACAAAAAAATAAGAAATAATAAAAAAATAATTCAAAATAATATTTAACTAAATGAACTTTTAATGCTAAATTATTATTAAATTATATTTAAAAAAAGTGTCGTCTTTATCTACTGTTAATTATGCCATTTTATATTTGTCGTGTTTTATATATTTTTGGTATTATATACTTACAGGGCTTTTTATAGTTTACACTATACCTGGCTCTAGAGGTGCTACAGGAAGATGTTAAACATAAAAAGTGCAGGTTTTTTCACGTACTATCTCTCAAAAATATTACGAAAAACAAATGAATATCGTAAACGTCAAATGTACGTCATGTACGTATTACGTATAGTATCCTATGAAACATTGACAGTTAAAAAAATTGAAATGTTTGCAAATTTGACAGGCTGTAGAATCTTAACTGAAATCATGAAGCTCGTAAGTCACACACCCCCTTACATTTCAAAATAAAACAAATGACATAAGAAATTAAGAAAACAATTATTTAAAAAATATATTTCATAATAATAGTTGCAAATAAATGCTAAATTATTATTATTTTCATTTCTAAGCCTTGCAACCTAATGTTTTGGCATTGATTTTTACCATGAACTCACATTTTATTGTTAATTCTATTGTTATGTTATTAATTACAATATATTATTCATTTTATTGATGTGTAAACATCTTATGCGGCGGTAGGAGGGTAAATCTCGGCAAATGGGACAGAAATGTGCATGCGGATGGGGACGGAAATGTGTAAACGGCTGTGACATCATAACCATGCGCAGTGATATTACGAGGGTTGCTTAAATATTTGTGCATGTCGATATAGGATACGTTTACAAGTTTACACTTCAGTTTCGAGTACTAGCTCATTTTTTTTTTAATGTAAACTATTGGTGGCTTATGATTTTAATGCTTCGAGTAAGTACTCATTAACAAAGGGAAGTTAATGGATATGCACAAATGGTCTTGTGCGGTAAATAAATCATATTTAGATTTGTTTTTTATAACTAAATTTACTTTGTTTTTTTATGTGTTGATACATCGTTGAAGACCTAAAAAAATACTATTTTATAGGACAGGTGAACCGAACTTAAGGAAAAAATATGTTAATAAAGGTCTAGAAAATTGACACGATATTATTGAAATTCTTTTAGAGATTAAAAAAAAAACCTTTAACAGTTCTTCCAATAAATGCTCTACCAATATGATTATACAAAAATATTTGTATATTTTTTTAGTAATTTCAAAAATATGAATGAGTAATGATTTTTCTCCAAACGATAAGAGTCTCCTAAAAATTAGATTATTTACGTTTTGAATTAATTTATGAATTATATTTCAACCCCTGTATATAACCATCAAGTCAATTTTCAGTTGATAAATTGTTTTCCTATAAACCCCTCGATCAAAAAAAAAAATCTCACCGTCCAAACCGGATCTATTAGCGTCACCGCAAACCCAATTTCACACGTTTTTCTTTGTGCCAAAACCCTTTGTCCGCTCGCCATGTTGTTTTCTATTGTGCCCCCCTGAATATTTACCGACGTCCCCTTCGCTAAAATAAGCCGTGCGTCTATGCGAAACTGGCTTCGTTTGGCTATTCTTAACTAGAATCAGAAATCCGATACCCCTCAACAGTTTATACGGTTGTATGGATCGGATTTGCAGAAAATGTCGTTTTTCAAGGGGTTGGTCAGTCATGGGGCAGCGCAATATCACTATTCGACAGAGTAGTACTGGAATTTTTGATAAGGAAAAAGTGCTATCTCAACTGATATCTAAAGTTATATGGATCTCTTTCCATCCAAGTTCAAAACACCCTGTGCAGTCAGCAGTCTGATTGCTTTCGGGTAGAATTTAATTTTTTAATTTATGGCTTTAAATAGAAATTTATAAAGAAAATATAGTTTTCATAAATCAATATGTAGATGACATAAAAGGTGGATGGTCACTAAAAATTATTATGACTTAATTCGACCTGTTTGTGTCGTTTATCTGTGGTTATTATGCATTTTAATGGACATTGCAGACTGCTCTTGATTATTTTAATTGTTTTAACCTATAATGTTGTATGTTTCTATTTTTAATTTTTTTCTTTTCTAACTCGTACATCCAATTATAATATTTTGTTTGAAATTTATGGCTAATTGATAATATATTTTTTAATTGCACCATTCCAATATGTACAGGGTATTTTATAAATTATAAAAGCTCCTCCTTTTGAGCTTGAACTTCCCAAATCTTGTTTTACACCATTTTGTCACCAAGACAAACCGTCTTGGCCTTGGCATGGAAAATATGGATGGATTTCTGACAACGTTGACAGACTGTTCCGAAAATATTGCACCTTCAGCTCCACTAGAATCATTGAATAAAGTATTGTTTTGCAAAATTTTGCACCAAATCCGTTCAAACTATTTTCCTTAGTCCTTCTCTGTTGCCTTTCGCACGTGAAAAAAAAAATCCCAATTCCCAGCCATTTTTTTTCGTCAGTTCGCAACGAAATTCTCCTTTTGTGCGGCTAGGTGTTGAAGAATACACCTGAGTCCACTCGAAACAGATTAAGGTGTAATTCAGACATTGTTTGTTGTGCTTTCTATGGTTCGACCAACTTTTTACTTGTCCCCTATTTTGCTCTACGGCTATTGTAGTCTAGTTTCTATTTTGGGCATGAGTGTTTATAGTTATTTTTCTATGTTTGGGCAGTGGCGGGGCTAAACGTTAATTATTCACCCTTGAATTTCCTATGTATTGTGATAGTTTCAATAGTTTAACAAACTTATTTTATGAAGAATATCATTATTAACCTTTTCTATGTTATTAATAAAATTATTTGGAAGCTTCGAATGCCTACATATATAATATACCACAACCAGCCCGATTAGCGTCGAAAGCCGACAAGAAAATAATGAGGACTATGTTAACCAACAAGAGGCAGCGAGCCACCAGAAGCAGAAAAAGGAGATAGCGGCGTCACATTTTGCCGGCACCTTTGACTTTTATCGGCGGCATCTTCACGAAATAAATAGGCGTAATGTGTGACAAACAAGCTGCACGCTACCGGTTTTTCTTTCTTGTGTTTATTGCTCTATTGTAATCCATTTTTAACTTTGTTTGTACTACGGTACAAGACGAGACAATGGCCCTCCCCCTATAAAACAGCCGAATTTACACTCAGAATTGGTTGGTGTATTTGCGGAAAACAACTAAGAAGCTGCTATTTTTCGTGACTAATTCTGTAATTAATTGCCACCTAAAATGATCATTAAAAAATAATAATAATACCTAGTGCACGTCTAAGATCAATCCAAACCGTTTCGAATACCGTCAACAAATTTAAGGGTTTTAAATCCTAATACCTTTTGACATAAAAATAACGCTGAAAATTTAAATTGGCAATTGGGTGCCATTTTTAAGTTCGAAACTCCCAAAGGTTGACGGTGCACCGTCAGACCCGAAATTACGGCTTATTAAATTGAATGATTTGAAAGTAATAAAAACGGGAGAAAAATGGCATCTTGATAAAAAAAAAAACACGAAAAAATATATATGAAAATATTGTTCCCCATGACATTTAGAATCTAATTTGCAATTTTCGTTTTAAAGCTTAATGGCATTTTAAAATATAATCATCCAATAAAAAGTTTCTACATCAAAAATAAATATTGGTATTAAGATTTCGAGACTTGTCTAGTTTAAATTTTAAAATCCTTATGTATAAAACCACCTCTAAATACTCTAAAGCTAAAAGTTATAAAAAATATTATTAAAATGATAGATATTATTCAAAACTTGCCCCAAAGTCCAAATTTCAAATGAAATAAAAATTGTAAAAAAAATTAAAGTTATCCAACCAAGTGCGGTATGATAAAATAATATGGTTGGAAATTGAACAAATGAACTTGAGATGTTTGAAGTCTTGCTCTCAAATTGTGATTAAATTAATAAGTTGTGGTTACTACAAATAAGTGAGGTTTATTGCAACAAATACTCACTAAAGAATATGAAATTAAGATAATTCTTATTTATGGCGAAGAGGAACCCAATCGAATTACTGCTGGCATTTTTAATACAAGATCTTCATAGTGTTACGTTTTTCCCGTGGGTTCTTAACAGAATTACAACTTTGCTATTTTCAACTAATACTCTCTTTATTCACTACCACTGTATACAATTTAACTCACTAAACTAGTCTTATAACTTTACCACTAATATCTATTCAACACTCAATGATTAACTGAACTAACTAACTATCCGACTTAGGTCTGCTTATATATAATCTCAAATCTATCACGAATATTCGGGAAGTATTCCGAGGCCACTCTATATGATCTCGACGAGGCCATCGAGATAATTCCAGCTATCCCGAAACTTCGCGGCGGGCCGGTCGATGACTCATACAGACAGAGAAGCGAGGGGCACGGCGGGGCGGCTAGTTCTATAGGATAGCACAAAAACGTTCGGATGGTTGTTAGTCGTGATCTTGCCTCCCTCTTAAACCTGATCGTCCCGATCAGATACTGCATGTCCGTGGTATGCTTTCAGTCTGTCGAGGTGAACAACTTTCAGTGTGCTTCTGGGACTACGCTGAATTCTATACACAACGTCATTAATTCTTTTGATGACTGTATAGGGTCCTTCCCATACTGGCGTTATCTTGGGAGATCTTCCTTTCTTCCTTTGCGGATTATATAACCAGACTTTATCGTTCATCTGAAATCCCATAGAATTAGCTTTGAGATCATATCGTGTCTTCATTCGGTCACTGGCTTTCTCCGTGTTTTCTCTGGCTAATTCATGGATGTATAGTAACTTTTCCTTAAGGGAGTCCGCGTAGTCTTGAATTTCCATATCCTGGTTGTCTGGTGTTCCGAATAATAGGTCGCAGGGTAAGCGGAGTTCTCTTCCACTAAAACCATGGCTGGTGTTAGTCCTGTCGTGTCATGGACTGCTGATCGATAGGCCATTAAAAATAGTGGTATGTGTTGGTCTCAATCCTTCTGATGTTCATCTACGACCTTTGACAAATGTTTTTCAATGGTCTTGTTAAACCTTTCAACCATGCCGTCTGATTGTGGATGTAAGGCGGTAGTCCGTGTTTTATGGATGTTGAGTAAATCACAAACTTTCTGGAAAACCTTGGATTCGAAGTTGCGTCCTTGATCTGAGTGCAGCTCTAACGGAACACCAAATCTGCTGAATAGGTTATTCACAAGGACCTCTGCTATGGTAACAGCTTCTTGATTGGGGATTGCAAAGACTTCAGGCCATTTACTGAAGTAGTCACTTGCCACTAAAATGTACTTGTTACCATTATTTGTTTCTGGAAAAGGGCCAGCTACGTCAATGGCGATACGTTCAAACGGTAGGCCCACATTATACTGTTTCATTTTGCCCCTAGATCTTGTTTTGGATCCTTGGCTTGCGGCACAGGTTGAGCACTGCCGACACCACGATTTCACATCTTGGCAGTAGTTGACCCAGTAAAATCTGTCGCGAATCTTGTCAATCGTTTTGTTCACTCCGAGATGAGCACCAGACTTTCCATTATGAACTTCTTCCAGAACTTCCGATATCTTCCTCCTTGGTACCACTAACTGTGTCTTCACTACTTTTCCATCGGCGCTTTCCCAGGCTCGTTTAAGAAGTCCATTTTCCACCACCAGGGAGTCCCACTGAGCCCACAGAGTTTTAAAAGCAAGTCCTTTAGTTGATATCTCGCTCCAGCTTGGTCTTGGTTGATGTTCTTCTTTAGCTGTTAGCAAAAGTGCTATTTCACTATCTTCAAGCTGATCCTTTTTAAGTTGCTCTGTGGTCCACTGCTGATCAACCTCAAATTTCGTTTGCCTAATCCGAGTAATTCCTTCTCGTTGATCTACTCTTTGGCAATGCTTACAATTATCCGCGCATGGTCTTCTGGATAAAGCATCTGCATTATTATGCAATCTCCCTGCTCTGTGCTTAACCTTAAAATTATATTGTTGTAACTTTTCAAGCCACCTGGCTACCTGTCCTTCAGGTTGTTTCATATCCAAAAGCCATTTAAGTGCTGCATGATCAGTCCTTATCAGAAATTCTTGCCCATATAGATATTGATGGAAATGCTCAACAGACCGTACTATTGCCAAAAGCTCTTTTCGGGTTACACAGTAGTTACGTTCAGGTTTCGAAAGTGTTCGAGTGTAGTATTCGATAACTCGCTCTTCCCCTGCTTGTACTTGCGATAAAACTGCTCCGATGCCGGTGTTACTTGCATCTGTGTCCAATACAAATTTACCCTTTTGTTCCGGATATCCCAATATTGGACTAGAACATAGAGCCGCTTTTAATTTCCTGACCGCAGAATCGCAGTTATGATCCCAGTTATAATTAGCTCGTTCTTCAGTGAGCTTATGTAGAGGTGCCGTTATATTTGCAAATCCTTCAACAAATCTTCTATAGTAAGTACATAGTCCAAGGAAGCTCCGCAGTTCATGTTTGTCGCGACGACGAGGCCAGTCCTTGATTGCTGTAATCTTCCGTTGGTCGGTTTGGATTCCTTCTGATGACACAACATGCCCGAGAAATTCAACTTTTTGTTGAAAAAGAAAACATTTCTTTGGATTCAGTAAGAGCTGAGCATTCTTGATTCTAGTAAAAACTTCATGCAAGTTTTGTAGGTGCTCTTCGAAAGTTTTTCCCATTACCATTATATCATCAAGATAGACCAGGCATGTCTTCCAAGTGAGGCCTCGTAGAACAACCTCCATAAGACGCTCAAAAGTAGCGGGGGCATTGCATAATCCGAAGGGCATAACTTTAAACTGATATAAACCACTTCCGGTAGAAAAGGCAGTATTTTCCTTATCTTGTTCGTCGATGCCTACTTGCCAGTAGCCGCCCTTTAAATCGAGTGTTGTGAACCAATGAGAACCTGCTAGTGTCGTCAACGTGTCATCAATCCTGGGAAGTGGATAGCTGTCTTTCTTGGTGACGTCATTGAGCTTTCTATAGTCCACGCAGAATCTGGTAGTCCCATCTTTTTTAGTGACTAAGACAACAGGAGACGACCATGGGCTCGATGATTCCTCAATAATTCCATCGTCAAGCATCTTGTTGACTAATGTGGTAACCTCTTGCTTGCTGCTTCGTCACTGGTAGCCTCCGAGGATGCTGTCGTATGGGGTGAGCACTTCCAGTGTCGATTTTATGTTTTATGATGTTCGTTCTTCCAGTATTGCCATTTTTCCTTTCAAAGGCTGTGCTCTGCTCTTTGATAAATTGTGTAGCTCTCTTCAGTTCTTCGGAAGACAGATGTGGCCACGACTTATGGAAATGTTCTAGGACTTCCTTAGGTGATGTTAAGGGTATTACTTCTGACTGCGTTTCGCAACTGGTTACCCATTGCACCGGCTCGCAAGTGGCTATTACATCTGCTTTATTGATTTTGATGGAATTGGATGAAATATTTGCTATCCTTATCGGTATTTCGCCGTCGGTTTTGACTAGTGCTTTGCCTACGAGGTGTTTGCAAGGCAAATCGTGGTGTTGGATAAGTCCGATGCAGCCTCCAAAATCCTTCTCCAATTTTCCAAAAATTATCTGCTCGGTATTTCCGCTTATTCTGACAGTACATGCCGCCACTACTTTAGTCGGTGTGCCATCGTCTGTTTTGTTAAGGATAAACTCTTCGGTGCCAAACTTCAGAAGATTAAGCTTGTTGTCAAAAGAGAATCCATGTTGACCGATGAGATCCATCCCCAAAATAAATTCGTCTTCGATGTCGGCGACTAACACTGTGTGGTGTAATTTAATTCGTCCCAGTTGAAGTTCGATATCCATTTCCCCAAGTACTTCAGCTGTCTCACCGGTAACTGTACGTAAAACTACATTCTTTGATATGGGTAGAACTTCTACTCTATTTACTCTGTTGGACCTTATCAAAGATACCGCCGCACCAGTGTCAACAGTAATTGTTATGGCTCTTCCGTTGATCTTTCCTGTAATTGTTAGACTGTCGGCGGCTTTTCCTAGGCTTTTTATGGAGACGATCCTGGGGGCTTTATCTTCTTTAGCCAACACCCGCCCCGCAATGTTGACTAATTGAAGTTTTCCTGATTTGACTTGGGGGCCCTAGCGTCTCTGGATGGAGATCTAGACCGTAGTTGTACTCGGCAGTCTCTTTTGAAATGTCCAGTCCTGCCACATCTATAGCACTGATTTGATGTATTTCGGTTACGTGGCCTATCTTCCATTGGCTCCCGGAATCTCGCCGTGGCCTGAAGAACTTCCGTTAATTTCTTCAAAATTTCACCCATCTCATTTAATTCACAGCTGTTTGTCGCCTTTTCTTCCTGGATGGATGCGGCCCTGATTTTTGGCTTGGAGATGTTACAGGCCGCCTCGATTTCTAGGGCTCGACCCAAAGCTTCACTGCTGTTATCAAATTTGGCTAGGCGTAGCATTTTCTGAGTTTCTGGATCTCTGATACCATCCACGAAATATTGGGCAGCAAGTTCCTCTTGAAATTCCTCTGTCGCTCCCGGGTAGGCCAATTGAATGAGACGTCTAATGTCTGCCTCAAATTCTTGCAGGTTTTCTCCAGGCTTCTGATGCCGAGACTTTACTTGTGCCTGATACAGTTGTCTTCGGTGTTGGTCTCCAAATCGTCTCTCCAGGACAGCTACAAGGATGTCATATTTCCCTTGTTGGCTGATGGGAATGGTCTGCAGTAGTTCCAGGGCAGATCCACGAAGCGCTATCACTAGTGATGTAGCCATTTCTTCATTATTCCAACCGTTGGCAACAGCAGCGGCTTCAAATTGTCTTTTGTACATTGTCCAGGATGTTTGTCCGTCGTACGTTGGTGGTTTGATGTTTTGTCCTGAGGTGAATGCCCTCTCGGTGGGTGCTTGATGTTTTAGTCTGGTAAATTCTGCTTGTAGATTCTTCACTTCTTTCTGTACGTCTCCTACTTCTTTTTGTACATTTCCAACTTCTTTTTGAATATTGTTTACTTCTTTTTCAAATTTCTCATTTTGTCCGTCCAATATTTTCTGTAATTTTCCTTGCTCGCCTACAATTACATCCAGCATCCATTTCTGAAGCTGGTCCTGCTCTGCTTGCCTTTTCTCTTCCTGGTCTTGCAAAATTTTCTGAAGCCGATCCTGTTCAGCTTGCCTTCTACGTTCATCCTCCTCCCGTTTAGCTTGCCTTTTATCTTCTTGATCTTGAAAAATTTTCTGCAGCCGGTCCTGTTCTGCTTGCCTTTTATTTTCTTGGTCTTGTAAAATTTTCTGTAGCCGGTCCTGTTCTGCTTGCCTTTTACGTTCATCCTCTTCCCGATCCGCTTGCCTTCTACGTTCATCCTCTTCCCGATCCGCTTGCTTTTTATCTTCTTGATCTTGAAAAATTTTCTGCAGCCGGTCCTGTTCTATTTGTCTCTCAGCATTTAGATTTTCCATGAAATCGGCCAACATTTTATTAATTTGCTCCATTTCTGCCGTTTGTTGCCTCGTATTGACCATAGGATGTTATAAACTTTTTTACCAGAATCCACCAATCAAACGGTCTCGTTGACGTACTTGTACCTCTTCTTTCCTCGAAAAATACTTCGCAAGTTCGGTCCCTTCACAATCCAACTTCAGACACCAAATGTTACGTTTTTCCCGTGGGTTTTTAACAGAATTACAACTTTGCTATTTTCAACTAATACTCTCTTTATTCACTACCACTGTATACAATTTAACTCACTAAACTAGTCTTATAACTTTACCACTAATATCTATTCAACACTCAATGATTAACTGAACTAACTAACTATCCGACTTAGGTCTGCTTATATATAATCTCAAATCTATCACGAATATTCGGGAAGTATTCCGAGGCCACTCTATATGATCTCGACGAGGCCATCGAGATAATTCCAGCTATCCCGAAACTTCGCGGCGGGCCGGTCGATGATTCATACAGACAGAGAAGCGAGGGGCACGGCGGGGCGGCTAGTTCTATAGGGTAGCACAAAAACGTTCGGATGGTTGTTAGTCGTGACAATAGAAAAAAATTTCTCACATCACTGTGGGACTCATATTGGAAAAATTTAAGCAAACTGGATCCGAAAATGGTTTTAAAACACAACATGCACATGAACAATCTATGATGCTTGATTGTGTTAAACATAAAATGACATCGGTTTCATAAAGTGCCAAAAGGACTGGCTCCAAGGAAACAACTGGGCGAAAAATTTTATAACAAAATAAATTTAGGCCGTACAATTCAAAGTTTTAAGCGGGAGTTTGTTGTAAGGTTCGATTTCTGCACGTGGATTCAAGGAGAAAAGAAGGCGAGATTCTTTTGCTAAAACAAATTATGTTTAGAGATGAAGCAACTTTTTCGTCAAATGGTGTGGTAAGCTCTCAAAATTGTAGATGGTGGTCAGATGCAATTCCAATCTTATTATTGAAGCCAAAGTTCAATAGTCTTTTAAGACAAATGTTTGGTGTGTCATGTTAAATGGAACGCTTTTTGGTCCATGAAAATATTAACTCCGAGAGATATTTACATTTCATCAGAACGGACAAAATATTTTTGACAATGTCATTAAATACGAGAGCGTTGTTGTGGTTCCAGCAAGATGGCGCTCCAGTCCATCGCACCACCAGAGGTGGCAAACCTGTTAAAAAATTAATACTTTTAGAGGCAGATGGATAAGAACATTTTTGCTATACCCTTGGCCAGCGCGTTTGCCGGATTTAACGCCCCTAGTTTTTCTGGGAATACCTACTTAAAACAAAAAGTTAGTGTGAAAACCATTTTAATAAAATCTATTTTTATTTTGTTGGCAGCTAAACAAAGAAATATTACCAAGACGGAACGATATTCAACAAGGCATACACACATTTTCAATGAGAACAATTCTTTGTATGAAAAGGGAAGCATCAAAATATGAAATTATTGATTATTATAATTATTTATTTTTAACTATAGTAAGGTACAATATCTGTTATTCAAGCTTCACTTTCATACAAGTTTTAAAGGAAACTGTTAGTTTTAATAATAGTGCTTATAGCATTTCTTCTTCTCCAGTCGCTCTCTCATTGCTGAGAATCGTGATCATTAACAACTTGTGCTGTTAGTGCTCTCCATTGACTTCTATTCCGGGCTCTGTTTACAGCTCCGTAAAACGAAGTACCGGTAGCCTGTTGAATCTGATTAGTCCATCGGGTTGGTGAGCGCTCTCTGGACCTTCGTCCCTTTACATTTCCCGAAACTATCAAACTCTCCAGCCTGTTATCGTCTCTCCGTGTAATGTGTCCAAAAAACCTCAGGATGCTTGCGAACAAACGGAGGAGAGTCTATTCTGGTTGTGCAACTCTCTAAGGATCGACTCTTTCGTTCTGTCCGCCGTCCATGGGATTCGGAGCATGCCTCCAGCACCACATTTCGAATGCATCAATTCTCGTTTTTAATTGTCCAAGCGTCAGCCCCATATCGGAAGATGGAGAGAACGGTCTTTCCAGATCTTAGATAATCTACTCATTGTACTCTTGGCCATTCCTATTATTCTTAGGATATCGCTCTCACTTGAACCAATGGTACCAATATATGAGCCCAGTTAGTTAATATGGTTTAGGATTTCAAATCTGTGCAGGGCATCAGTGAGCTGTAGAATATTAGCACAATCGACAATCATAATTTTGGTTTTCTCTGCGTTTATCTTAAGACCGTATCTATTGCTCTCTGTCTCAACTCGGTTTGGAAAGTCACACATTTTCTCTCCCGATACTGCCATCAACGTTGTATCGTCTGCATATATCAGGTTCGTAATCTTCTTGCTCTCAGTTGAGATTCCTCCATTCCATCCATCCAATACTCTTCTCATAGATGTAAAGGGAGAAGAGTGTTGGTTCTCTATTCATACTTTGGCCATGTTGTTCTCCTAAAGATTTCTTATGAGAGCAATTAGGTGTTCAGGCGCTTCCATCGCGCGAAGAACCTTCCATGGTCTTTTCCAATTGACGCAATCAAAGATCTTTTGGTAATCCAAGAAACAGATGACGATTGGAATTTGGAATTCTCGGCATTTTTCAATGAGTTGCCGTAAGTTGAGAATCTGTTCTCTAGTTCTCTTTCCCTTTACAAACCCTGCTTGTTCGTGTGAGTTCTGTCGCCCCAGATAAGTTGATAACCGCCGCTTAATAATTCGAAGCAGATTCTTGCTCGGGTGTGATATCAACACAATGGTACACTAGTTGCTTCACTTCGTAGTTGCATCCTTCTGTATGTATGACTATAGAGATAGACCAGTCTTCGGGCCACATCATATTACATACATCCGTTAAGATTTTAATACCGCCTTGAGCTATATTCTGTTATAGCATAATGAAATGTTAAAATTGATATTTGAAAGAATAGTTGTTTCAAGGCCCTCCACGTCTAGTGTCCAGCTTTCCATATCATGTTTTCATCCACATTGATTGATTCACCTTAAACTGGTATCGCTTTGGAGAATTCGTGAGGTATGATGTTTGGTCTTCTTTAATTTGCTGAGTCCATGTGCTTACTTGTAGGGGTTGACTATTATTAGTCTTTTTTGATGAATCGACTCTTAAGCTTATCATTGGTCTCCAGACTTCTGACGATCTTATCCTTCCTAGGTAACAGTTAATTTCGCTCCAACGTTTCATTTTAATTTTTTGGAACTGTTCGTTTGTATTTGGCTTGTTTGCCTTTATACACCAGCTTGTGATTCGTACTTTTAGGATTTACCATATATGATATTCTTACATACCTGCATCTTTTTCCTTAATTCTTCGTTCCACATTATTCCATTATTTGATTTATTTAATGGCAGATCTTTGCCCAAAGCCTCCCCTTTTAACACTTTAGGCTCGCACTGCACAGTACAAGGTGTTTCATTTAAACGGGATACTGAAATTTGGTAAAAAACTCAAAAAAGCAATTCGACACCTACAAAGGTATAGGCGTCGCGACGCAGACGGTGAAGCGGCAACCATTGAGGTAAGCTGAACTTAAGTTGGATAATTGTCTTCCACCTTCGAACTTAAATGCAAAATAACCTTTAGTCAAGATTTCCAGGATGCCCAGTTTCTTTCTGATTATCATTATTTGAATGTTACACATACAAAATGCACCGCTAAGTCTAAAAAGTCGTAATCTTCATCATAATATCACGTATAAGAAGTATAGGTTTAAAAGAAGATAAATTACACCGAGAAATATAATCTCAGAAAACCGGTAGCACGGTCTTTATGGCAGTTTGTCACACATGCCGGAGGTAATCGCATTTGTTCTTTCGCCCTCAGTTTTTCAAAAGAACTGAAGAATGATGGAAAGAAGCGACGACCGGAGTGAATGGCTTTGGGTAAGCCGTGATTCTTTTTTTTATATCAAAAAGGAAATCAATTTTGTTAAAAGACATAATAGAGACGTACCATTCTACAACTCCAGCTGGTTAAGCTGTTCTAAAAAGTTCGGCCCCTCGGGAATTTTTGAAGTGAGAACTTTTTCCTGGGTAGTGAATAAGACTGAACTGTCTAGGAAAAACATGTAAGGCTCAAAAGTGTCTACGCATCTAACGCTCAGAGTTGTCTACGTTCGGCTTTTTAACGCTAATTTGGGTAAGAAAACTTTAAACGCTTCTCTGTTTCAAAAATGTCGACCAAAGAGTAAAATACTTTTTTTTATAGAAAAGCTGATCTTCTCCAAAAACGTGCGAGAGGCTACTTTACAAATGACGATTCTTTTTATACGCTTTTATACAGGGTAAGCTAGTTGAATTTAAACTTTTCACCATTTCGAATTTTGATACTGCATGGCTGCATACGGAAAGACAAATTTTAACTCAAATAAATAGAAAGAGAAAACATATACCTAAATAGACTTTTTTTTACGAGATTTAAGATTTAAGAGCATAAACATAAATAGTTAATTACAAAATAAAGTCTAATTTTTTTAGTAACCATATCTTGTATGAGACCGGTTTGCTAAGCATTTCAACGTGTATTTTTATGTTCTTGAGATCTGCTGTTTTATGTTGTGATCATTTTCTAATGTCATTTTTTTGAAGTGAGACTTCACGAGGCGAACGTTATAAAATGTGTGACGCAAACGTTATAAAATGTGTGATACGACGAGCAAACGGGTCAAAATAATAATATGTGAGTGAGTGAGATAGCGAGGCGATCGATAATTGAGCAGCTCGTCCACAATTCAAGCCAGATAACATTTTCCGAGCTGGAAAACGCTTTTTCTTATGCAAATACGTTTATCATGAATAACATTTTTTGAGAAATGTATAATGGCAAAAATCCCATATGAGAAGATAAAACTTAGAGCGGCAATATTACAAGTATGAATGTTTTTAATAGAGCATTTGGTATGATTTTACAATCTTAGAAACGACTCTTAGTACACATTTCCAAACTGAAGAAAACCGAAATTTAATGAAAGAAATTACCAGAATTACTAAAAATATATAAAAAAATTGACCATTTGGGCTAGAAATGTTTACAGACAAACGTGGAAAAAATATTGCTTTTTTAACTTGAAAAAGAACAAATATATAGGAAACCTCCCCTAAAAATTGCGTTATTTATTTGGAGAAAATGGTAGTTTTATATTATATTTAAAAAAAATTAAGAGCATAAAACCGATTACTGTTCTTTATGAATTTTTGGTAAGTTCGAAGAAGTACAAATTATATCAATAAATTCAATTTTACTCACATTTAAAGCAAAAAAACTGAAAAAAATTAAAATGTAGTGATAAATTCAAAAACTATCTAAAAATAGCGAAAATTAGTATTTTTGCACGTATCCAAAGTGAATATTTTTTAAATCTAATTCATAAATCAGCAGTCACCAAAATTTAAAAACAAAGGGAAACGACCAAATATAAGAGAAAAAGGAAAATGGATGATGGGGTTTAGGAACGTATAAATTCAGTTTTACTCAGATTTAAAGAAAAAAGCTCGAAAATATAAGAAAATGTAGTGATTAATTTAAAAACTATCTAAACATGGCGAAAATTAGTATATTTGCACATTTTCAAAGTGAATCTTTTTTTAAATTTAATTCATAAATCAGCAGTTATCAAAATTTAAAAACAAATGAAACGACCATAAGAAAAAAAGGAAATGGATGATGGGGTTTAGGAACGCATAAATTCAGTTTTACTCAGATTTATAGAAAAGAAAGCTGGAAAATATAAGAAAATGTAGCGATTAATTTAAAAACTATCTAAACATGGCGAAAATTAGTGTTGTTTTGCACATTTTCAAAGTTAATCTTTTTTAAATTTAATTCACAAATCAGCAGTTACCAAAATTTAAAAACAAATGAAACGACCAAATATAAGAAAATGTAGTGATTAATTCAAAACCTATCTAAAAATAGCGAAAATTCGTATTTTTTACACATTTCCAAAGTGAATTTTTTTTTAAATTTAATTCATAAATCAGCATTTACCAAATTTAAAAGCAAATGGACACGACCAGAAATAAGCGAAAAAAGAAAAATGGATGATTGGGTTTAGGAACACATAAACTGAATTTTACTCAGATTTAAGGGAAAAAACTTGCATATATAATAATAATAATAATAATAATAATAATAATAATAATAGTAATAATAATAATAATAATAATAATAATAATAATAATACACTTTATTTCAAATTGTAATTACAAATTAAAAGTAACAAGTAACACAAAATGAAATAACGTCATAAGAACAAAAAAAAACTAAACATTTAACAAAAACAAACAAAAACTAACCATTTACTAAAACCAAAGAAAGTACTGTATACATTAAGCATGAATAAAATCTCCCAACGTATAAGGCTCCAAATTTATTAGCAGTTTTTTAATCTCAATCTTAAATAGCTTTTGTGAACTAATTTCCTTTATTTTATTAGCCAGAGCGTTAAAAAGCCTTAGACACATATAATGTGGGCACTTTTCGGTAAGCGTCTATGTATTGGGTAACTAACATTCATTGTTCTTGTTTTATATCCATGAGCCTTCGGCCTTAGATCAAATAGGTCTTTATTTTTAAAGAAAACCATTAAACAATCATAAGTATATACAGCCCAAAATGTCATTACACCAAGGCTTCTAAAAACATTTCTACAGGTTTCATTATATTCCATCTTTCTAATAATTTTTATTATTCGCTTCTGAACAACAAAGATGTCCTGCGCTAAGCTGTGTCTTCCCCAAAAAATAATGCTGAATTTTAAAACAGATTCAAAATTTGAATAAACATAATCCTAAGAGTGCTCTCATTCCTATATCTGCCAAGAACTCTAATTCCATAACAAATTATGTTAAGCTTTTTTTTTAGAGTATTTATATGAAAAGACCAATCAAAACATTCATTTATATAAATTCCTAAAAACTTTGCATCTTCAGAAAAAAAATAGTTCGTTATTATTGATATCTATACCAGGTGGCTTTAAGACTGTTGTTTGTTTTGTTCTAAAAAGTAAGATATTTGTTTTGTTCTTGTTCAAAATTAATTTATTTTTTTCGAACCATTCTGTTGTAAGTGTAAAAAAATTATTGGACTTTGTTAAAATGTCTTGTATTTCTTTACTGCCAACAATTAGATTAGTATCATCTGCATATTTAACAATATGTTGATGCGGTTGGTAGGTTTGTTGGTTATAAGAAAGAGGTCATTGACAAATAGTATGAATAGGATTGGTCCTAAAATACTTCCCTGTGCTATTCCTATATTATTGGACATTATGTCTGATTTATAAGTGTTTCCTCACTTTAAGATTGCTACCGTTTGCTTTCTATCATTCACGTATGATATAAACCATTTTTTTACAATTTCCCTTATACTTAATGTTTCTAACTTTTTAATAAGCAGCTCCCTATCCAGACAGTCATAGGCCTTGGACAAATCCAAAAGCATTCCCAGCGCCAACTCGCCCTTCTCAAGCTGTTCTATTATAAACTGCAAAAATTGAAAAGTAGCGGTTTGTGTCTATCTTCCCTTGATAAAACAATGTTGACAGGAATTAAATAAATTGCAGTCTCTCACAAAACTAATCAATCTGGTATATAAGAAAATGTAGTGATTAATTCAAAAACTATCTAAAAATAGCGCAAATTCGTATTTTCTGCACATTTCCAAAGTGAATCTTTTTCAAACTTAATTCATAAATCAGCAGTTACCAAAATTTAAAAACAAAGGAAACGGCCAAAAATAAGAGAAAAAGGAAAAATTAATGGGTTTAGGAACGCATAAATTCAATTTTACTCAGATTTAAATAAAAAACCTCGAAAATATAAGAAAACGTAATGATTAATTCAAAAACTATCTAAACATGGAAAAAACTATTTTTGCACATTTCCAAATTGAATCGTTTTTAAATTTCATAAATCACCAGTTACCAGTATTTAAAAACAAATGGAAACGATCAAAAATAAGAGAAACAAGAGAAATGGATGATGGGGTTTAGGAACGCATAAATTCAATTTTACTCAGATTTAAAGAAAAAAACTCGAAAATATAAGAAAATGTAGTGATGAATTCAAAAACCATCTAAACATGGCGAAAATTAGTATTTTTGCACATTTCCAAAGTGAATCTTTTCTAAATTTAATAATAAGAGAAAAAGGAAAAATGGATGATTGGAGTTAGGAACGCTTACATTTTAGTGAAAAGTAGACAAAAGAAACTCTTTGTGCTAGTTATTTGTTTTATCTATTTTGTTTATTACATAATTGTTAACAGACCATCTGTTATGTTTTGTGGTTTTTTATAATATGACGAACGATAAATCATGTAGCATAGCTCATACCTATCATAGTTTTCTTTTGCAATTTTCAAACTAGTTAAATTCGAAAAATATAGAAAATGTGCCTAGGAACCTTTTCAAATTTAATCAAAATATCACCAGAGTCACGGAAAATTAGGAAGAAAATTGGAATATGACTCAAAATACGGACGTTCGGATTAGAAATGTATACATTTTAGCGAAATGAAGAAAAAAAACTGTTTGTGTATTTAATTTGGGTTAGTGGTCAGTTTGGAGCTAGTTGGGTTAGCTGGTGTTAAAAATGTCGAAATTTAAAGATATAAAAAAACAGGAATAAGTGAGTTAGTTGGGTTAAAAAAATACCTACCGATTTTCACACAAAGTTCCAAAAACGCAGAAGGTCATTAAAAAACGGCTAAAAGGTACAAAATCGTTTTATTTTATTACAAATCTCCATGTGTCGTCTTCCTCATAAAGGGAATGTTTTGCTCTTTACGCATCTCTGTCATTATTTTTCACACGGTGGGTATTTCTTTCTCAAAATAAAATGAGCGTATAATTCGTCTTACAGCGATATTGTAGCATCAACGATGCTCATTTCTTTTCTTCCTGTTTTTTTTTGCTTGGTTATTTGATTGGGCCACATTTTTCCTAACCACTTTTGCAACACCGCTTGTTGGGCTTGTGTGACGTTAAAAATAATAACTATTTAATTTTTAGACATAGCACCTTTACTAACTCTTCACAGCAACAAAATCAAAGTCGCTGTTTCACTTCCTACCAGAAGGTCATTAAACCAGGTACAAACCACGAAGAGACAGTTAAGTAAAATAGAAAAATTGTCCTATTCATTCCATCTTTTTTACTTCGTGCACTTCCGTATAGCTTCTCGTTATCTAGCATCACTAAAGGTTATTGTAGATAGAGCCAAAGTCGTTGTAAACAAATGCTATATGTCTTTGTCTAACTCATGGAATTCTGAGTAAGAAGCTGAACTGCTGAATACTAGATGAAACGATAAGTATGACTATGACAGTTGACAGTTCAATTCATTACACCATGTTTTCATTTTAGGCTGTTGTCAGTGTTTGGCTTGCTGGTGTTTTCTTATATTTTTTGTGTTAGTAGTGGAGTGGATCCGTGGACTACTTAATAGAGACAAAACAAACAGCACCATGGCTGCTGAGGTTACTTGCATTGTTTGTGGATTAAGAGAAATTGAAGTTGAAAAATTGCACTATTTTTCTTCGTCCCTTATCTTATAAAAGTCTGTGCGTCATCAGTCATTAAATAAAATTTTGTATTTGTATGATGAACTGTCATTTGTTTGAATTTTTTCTAATAATTATTGATTTTTAATGTGGTAGGCATATCTTCAATCCACTTATTGTTGTTTGTATTACCCTGACTATTAATTTTTATTGACTCATTTGTATTAGTGAATATACTATGCATTTCGATTAACATGCCTTGTCTTGTCTACAGTAGGTTATTTCAATACTTTTTCGATCAACTTTTCGTTTTAGGCTTTGTCAAACAAAATTTTGAAAATAAATGAATTTTGAGCATTTTTTAACACTGCAATCTTCTTATATCATATATGGGAGTCAGTGGGAAGTCTAAGTCAAAAGTTTCAGTTATACGCGATTGAAATTGGTTGAGCAAATTCGCCGGTCCCCAAAGCAATAAAAGAAACATTCAAACCTCCCGCTGCTTTTGGCAGCCGATGCTAATCGCGCCCTCTGCTTTCATCTGTCATGAAGCCAGACAGAGATAGCATTGATCTTCCTTTTCTCGTCTATTACTTCGAACCTTTTTTCTTCATTTAGTTGAGCGTCTCTTCGTGGTTTGTCTCTGACTAAATACTGATATCTTTTTTCTAAGTGAAAAACAGGTATTACGCCTATGTAATAGCCGAAATAAGGTTGTAAAGTTGGACCTATCTCAGCTTCTCGGTCGTTTTATTACTATTTTATTACTTTATCTAATTTTTAAATTAATTTAAGCTTTAGTTCGTTGAGTTATGCAAGATGAGAAAAAATGAAACAAAACGAACCAAAACTTGCAAATTAACTCTTTGCTTGAAGCTTTGATTGTAGTCAAGATATTAGCATAGTGCCAATATTTATCTGATCATAGAAGAGTGAAACTCGCAATGCAGTATCTCGAGTTTTTTGAAATTTTCGATTTGCCGGAATGCTGTATTTTTTCGCGGTTGACTATAACTAATCACTATTTTCACTATGACTATAATTGTTGTGAATTCCTTTTTCTATCCTTTAATTTATTAATGCCTGGATGTTATTGTTACCATTTGTACTAAGAGTTTTTAAAAAATTGAAGGCGTCTGAGAACCTGATAACGCCATTGAAGACAAGGAAGAAGTAGATAAACACACACAAATTCTGCCCTATACTGATGCAGCAAAATAATATGAAGACAAGGAAAAGGTTTATAAAAATTAATTAAGGAAAACAATTTTCTTAACTATAAAACTTGATGACACAATCGAAAGCATGTATAAAAAAAAACGCAAAGGACATTTGCACCATATAAATGTACCAAAATATCGTGATGATACAATCGGAGGCACAAAATCAATAAAAATACGCAACAGTTAAAAAATGCAACAATCGTAACCCGAAAGAGAAATAAATCTGTAAAAAAGATTTAACACAAATAAAATATACAGCATAAGAATGCAGTAT